>JAHKKF010499470.1:0-14521 GCA_019740295.1 Labeo calbasu
AATTATATAAAAATTATAATAAATACATATGCTTGTAAATATTTCTTAAATATATACATGAATGTGTTTGTATTTATATATACATAATAATTATACACGGTACACACACATATATTAGGCAAACTCAAACTTTTATTTTGTATGCGATTAATCGCGATTAATCGTTGACAGCCCTACCCATAATATTTTTCATTTATTCATAAATCAATATTTAATAATATTTTCTTGTTTCATTTTTAACAAATAACTAATGTCTACTGTATATTTTAGGACTAACACAAGGTCATCTTTATTTTGAGTCCTAAAAATTAGATAGAAACAATAGTCAGATTTATATATAGTACTCATTCAAACCAAATGAGTTTCAATGTCTTTCAATACAAATTTCATGTATGTAAAAAAACCATCCATCGTTTTGCCACGGTTGCTTTTTTGTTTAAATGGTCTCTTCTTGTCTTTGTCCAGAGGACAGACACAGTTGGAAAGAGGGGGGAGCCCTTCTGTGATGGTTGGGCAGTCACCAGCACCCCCTCTATGCCAGGACTCCCTCAGTCTTCTCCATCTGGCACACCAGTGGGAAGATGAAGCGCCAGAACTGCATCTTCCCGTTCTCCTGCATGCTGCTTCCTCTTGTCCTCGTGATACAGTCTGGAGACTGCACTCAGTGGGACTCACACAAATAAATAAATAAATAAACCCCAACCATTTCCATCAAAAACTACAACCCTGTCCGTACCCTTTAAAAACAGCTTAAGACAGCACCTAGCTCCCTTCAACACTGCTGAAGCAGTTGCCGTATGCTTTGTGGAAGATTTTTGTCTATAATGGCTGACAGAAAACTGACTTGTTTTCTGCATTCAGTCATGATGAATTGCGAATATTCCACGGTTCGCTCCAGAGGTGACCATCCAGTGAGAGGAGAAAGTGCTAGCGAAGGTATTTTTGCTGAGTAAAAAAACACAATGTTTGCACAAATAAAACAAACACAGATTTGTTTCAGAGCAGCTGGTCAGTGCTGACCTTTTGATTTGATGCTGGACTGTAATTATCCTCAATTACTTTACTAAACCATCCCCACATTGTGAATACCAATTGATTAAGGAAACCAAAGCAAATGAGAAAAAAATCTTTATTTTGAAGACTTGCATCGAGAAACTGACCTGAGTCAGAAACCAGAATATCATAAACTTGAGGCTGGATACTTCTGACATTTGACAGTAACCAACCTAGCAACCACTTACCAATGCTCTAGCAGCACACAACATCTTAGCAACTGCAAGACACATCAACTCTCCAAGAGTATTTCATGTCAGTAAACAAAATCTAAACAGGTTTCAAAAACATATTTTAATAACATTTTTAAATCAGCAATAAAATCTTTTGACAATGTTATCATACATTTTTATTTAGCTCCAATTATGCTAAAAACTGTTTTTCAGACATAAAGGAACAGTTTATCCAAAAATAAAAATTATTCACCAGTGTTCATTTTGACAGCAAATTTTCATTTATGTATGTCTTAATCATAGTCTTTTGACTAAAATGGCATTTAGTTTTAGTCATATTTTAGTCATCTGAATTGTTTTAGTCTAGTTTAGTAGATTAAATATCATAAGATTCGGCTAAAATCTAATGGGTTTAGTTACAGTGTAATGCATTTATTAAGCATTTCTCTATAATTTCCAAATTCATTATATAGGTTTGATATTAAGGTTTTATCATGATAGATACAGATTTAACTGTTGTGACATGCAACACACCTCATAAAGAAACAAGAACATGGTCTTCTTTTCAATGAATACCAATGGTTATACAATTCTTTCAACAACTTATCACATTCTTCTTTCTAGCAGACCTACTTATTTAAATAAATAATTTTTGATTAATCTTTATTAGGGTTACTAAAGTGATTTGGTAAAGAGCAGTGAGTGATTTTCTATCCTTCTTTTGTTGCTTGATTAATATTAATGACACAGACAACTGCAACTGAATTAGGCCGCTGTCCCTTCAAAACAGAATGCACAGATGCAATGTACTGACACATCCGATATTCCACAGATGCAATGTACTGACACATCCGATATTCACTGAAAAAAATGGAAATCCTATATTGTCCAATTTGCCAATCATATTATTTGCGGTCTATACACAACAAAATTGTGTTTCTTTTCTAAAACTGATTTATTTGCTTTCTAATAATGTAATTCACTAAAATGTAGATTCTACTAGATTAAATTATTTAGGAAGAACATGAACCCATCAAGTATCTAAAAATGATTTTTTTTTTCTCTAAGGCTACGTTTACATTAATCCGGATACATTTGAAAATGAAAGCTTTCGTTTTAAAATGCTCTCCATCCACACGTTTTCCAAATTTTTCTTATCCACACTGAAACGTAGGAAAGCGTTAAATTCGCCTTACCGTGCATGCGTAAAAACCCACTGAGATGATACAGACGGAACAGACATAAGTTTTCACGCATTTCTTGGCAGTTTCATTTTATTTAACATGAAATATCTCATCATTCACTGACGCTTCCATGTCACGCTCACTCATGTTTGATCTAAAAAGTAGCTGCCCTCACGTTTTGCCGCAGGTGTCAGGACAGCAACTGTACATTTTCTGTCATCTTTTTAGGTCTGTAATATGAAGAGTGTACAAGGTAAATATCTTTAGCAACGTGAATAGCACATAACAGGCACAATTACCAGCATAAACATAGATATCTATTGGTATAATATGTGTCACATGACAAAAAATGCATCATCGTTTTCAAAAGTCTCCGTTTTCACAGACACTGCAACGTGAAAATTTATCCACTTTGGAGAGCGTTTTCAAAAAGCTCAGTTTTCCTTGACAAAAACGCTCCTCAGTGTGGACAGAAGGCCAAAATGGAAAGAAAAAGATGCATTTTCAAACGAAAACGTTTTTGTGGTGAGGACAACTGACATGTGGACATGGTGTGGACATGGTCTAAAACTAGTTCCCAGTATGCTTTGCTTGGGACATAATGAGGAAAGTAATAAATTATAAAATTAAGCATTATTTTATGTGTTTTTGAGCAAGATGAGAAAGGGGTGAGACTTATTAGTTTAATAGCGTTTAATGTTTCAATTATGTTGGAACCATTTAAAGTATACTGGGTTACCATTGTGGAGAAGAGTGGAGCATTTGCTTATGCTGTGGATTGGTCCTGCACATGTTATTACTGTTTTGCTTAAAGAGCATGTAATGCTTAGCATTTAGCATACTGTGTATGCACTAATTGGCATGCTATATGTACTATTGCTAGCTAATAGCTTGTTAGTTACTTAGTATAATTTTATAATTCAGTTATATGACAGAAAATGTATGAAATTTAATTAATCCTGTCAGGGAACAATATAAAATCATTTTGAGGCTACTTAATTGGGTCATTTAGAAATGACTCCATTCCATGATATTGAAATTATGTAAAAAAATGATGTTTACTTAATTTATTAATGTGGGACCGATGTACATCCAACACCCTTTTTATTTTTCCAGTGTTCTCCCAATTGTTTACTTTCACTTAAAACTTAACCGAGTGTGTTTATATGAATACTAGTCAAAACAGATAATTCAGCATCATTTTGTGTGTATTTCTCAGTTCATGCTGCGTATTCGTCAATGAAATTAACACGTTAACAGGTTATTTACTCACCCTTAAGCCATCCTAGGCATATATGCCTTTTTTAAATCATTTAAATCAGTTTTATTAAATCACATCCTGGCTCTTTCCACCTTTGTAATGGCAGTGAATAGTGCCCGAGATTTTGAAGCTCAAAAAAGCGCATCCATCCATCATAAAAGTAATACATATGACGCCAGTTAATGGCTTCTAAAGCGAAGCAATGGGTTTTTTGTAAAGAAGTAAAAAAAAAAAAAAAATTCCATCCATATTGAAAACTTTCTAAACTAATATCAATGGCTTCCAACAACTGTCGTCCAGTTAAAATGTACAACGCAGGCACAGCAGAAGCTCAGGTAAGAAATCATACCTCTCTTAGGAGTGAGTTGTGAACAGAAGTCAGTCGTTTTGGGCAATACAGTAGGTTTGTCTTAGTATCCATCTTTAAATGCACGTAAAATGTTTTACATCACACAACGTAACTCAATGAACGCGTGTATGGCAGTTGACAGGATATTATTTAATATAACTCCAATTGTGATGAAAGACATTTACACCAAGGATGGCTTGAAAACGGGACAATTTTCATTTGTGGGTTAAGTATTTAAATTAATAAGTTACTAATATATTAAAATAAACCAACTCTAATTTGAACACTAAAAACACAAAATCAAGATGAAAACTGCAATCAAAAACTACTGTTTTTATTGAAGAACAAACTTTAAAGTCTTTAAAGTCAATACTCCCAGTTTCAGTTAATAAAATAATTTTGAAAACAAGCAGCTTTGTCATAATTACAGCAGAAATCATGGAAATATTGTAGCCTTTATTTGGGGGACTTTAGATAGGGGACTTTTGAGTCTAAAAGGTAAAGAACCACTGATCCTGAGCAACCAAACAATCAACAGAATAAGTAACACTTTTTAAAGAGGGGACTTCCACTTCCACAGCCAACGAATGTTTTCTCCAATTCATATTTTCACATGTAGGACATCTCCTCCCACTTACACTGATCTGACTTGACAGAATTGGCCTCTATATAATGTGTTCTACAGACTATTATTGTATTTATGAATTCCTTAACTCTAATGCCACAATAATGCTTAAAAACAAGCACTGCAATCCAAATCACTGTTTGACAGTCAACCCACCTACACCACAACAACTGAACGTCACAGTAATCTAAACAGAGCTGCACAACAGCCTCCCTTATCAATATTCAAAGGAGCCCACAGCAAATTTTTTAATTGTTAAACACACATGGCCATTAATGCTGCATAAACGTTAAAGAATCTCTATCAGTACTGCTACTCGCAACTCCCTCTACATTCATCTTCCTGAGTGACAGCGCACAGGACCACATGCATGTCAATATGACAAGCGGCTGCTTGAGTTTATTGGATTATTGAAAATCGCGGTGACAGAAAAGAGTAGCAAGAAGTGAATCAACAAAGACAGCGAGGGAAACTGTGTACGTGTGTCTGCGTGTTTGGATTAGAGTATGGAGGGGGAGGTCACCTTCACACGACTCTCTGGCAGTAATCGTACCTTGGACACATCTCTTTGCCTAATGGAGCCACCACAATGGTGACGGGGCCCGGTGACTAATGCACTAATCTAATAAGTCACACGCAAAACCACAAACTGGACATGGCCTGTGGCGTCACTGGCACACTACAAGAGCTAGGGGTGGGTGGTATGAATAGAATCTTATATAATGGTAGGAGTAATACCTAGAGAGTTCTAGAAAATACAATACGTTGCTAATTATTTTTATGTTAAGGCAGATTATCAATAAATCAACAAAGTGAAATTCTATACTACAGTTGACGTTAAACATTTATATACACTTTGCAGAATCTGCAAAATGTTAATTATTTTACAGAAATAAGAGAGATCATGAGTCCCTTGATTTTCCTGAACAGTTAAACTGCCCACTGTTCATCAGAAAAATCCTTCAGATCCCAAAAATTCTTTGTTTTTTTTAGTGTTTTTTTGTGTATTTTAACCCTTTCCAACAATGACTGTATGAGATTCTGCTGAGATCCATCTTTTCACACTGAGGACAACTGAGGGACTCATATGCAACTATTACAAAAGGTTCAATGCTCACTGATGCTCCAGGAGAAAAAAAAACAAAAAAACAAAAAAACAAAAAAACATGTATTAAGAGCTAGGCGTGTAAACTTTTGAACAGAATGAAGATGTGTACATTTTTCTTGTTTTGTCTAAATATCATATATTTTTTTCATTTAGTACTGCTCTTCAGAAGCTACAGAAGATACTTACATGTTTTCCAGAGGACAAAATAAGTTAAATTTACCCTATCTTCAAATTAAGTTTTCAGCCAAAAAAAAAAAAAAAAAAAAAAACACACAGCTGTGGATCATTTCGATAACAACACAGTACTAAAAATCAAGTGTATATAAACTTTTGAACAGGGTCATTTTTATAAATTCAGCTATTATTTTCTCTTGTGGTATATATGTAAATGTCTTTAATGTGAAATATCTTATTCAGGTCAGTACTAAATAAAATATAGCATGCAGTTTGTATGATGGTGTATGTAAACATTTGATTTCAGCTGTTTTGTCTAAATAAATAAAGAATTAAACTCTAATGTAAATTTAATGTAAAATGTAAGTTTATAATTTAAAAAACCTACAAGTAAATTTAAACATCATGTCATTATAATGTACAGTATTTTTAAAAAAGTGAATTTTGTGGTTAGGTTTAAGGAACAGAAAATCTGCTTAGCTCAGCATAAAAACCATCAAATCTAGGGTCTCCATAAACCACATATACATGTGTGTGTGTAACCAATTTCCAGCCAAAATAATTACATTGTGATATGTTGTTTAAAAAAAAGCAATGGGGTCTTCATCACATCTAACTGGTGTTTAGATGAATGCCTAGCCTCGGTGCAAAAACAGCTGCTTCACATTATGCAATAACTACAAGCAGTGATGCATTCTAAATATGGTTGATCAAGCCAGGAATAAAGCTGCAAACAGTCAATAAATGCACATTTGCAAACCTATGACCACAAATCAGCCACACTGTTTAATAACATGCAACTTGGAATTTCTTTTTATGCACCTGGCAACCATAAACGACATCAGTTGATATGACTTTTTATACTGTTATACTGTTACAGCCATAGCAAGAGCCATAAAAGAGGTCATGTTTTACTTTGGTGTCAAACACTGAATTATGATCAAATATCAAACACGCATATAAAATGAAAAAATATAAGCACCAATGTTAACAAGAGTCAGAAGAACAGGCTTTCGCTCGTGGACAAGCTGGAAACAATACCAGAGTTGGCTTTCAAAAGTACAACTTGCAGAGTAAGGCCTCTTTCTTTGCTCAGATACTGTCCAAAATAAATCAGGGCAGGGTCTATCCAATTACCTCTAGGCATAAACCATCAAAGCTATAACTTGAGCAAATAATGCAGAACCTAAAACATGAGGGGCTCTTCAAAAAACCTCAGCTACTGTTCTTATAAAGGGTCTGGGCCGTTTCTGGGCCAAAGTCTGTTTCCACTTTTCGTTAAATGGAGATGTCCCATAAAACTGTGGTGTAAATGGTTTATAATGCCACCAGCAGGCCCACTAATGGAGAACCTGTTTTCAATCAGCAGCCAAATTACTACAGAATTAGCTTCCAGACACTTAACTTCTTCACTGGCCTCTACACACTGAAGAGCCTAAGAAATATGAAAACTTTGTAATTTCAAAATGACAGCAACTTGGGTAGAGAAAACACAATGGGTGACTTCCAACTGGCATCCGTAGGGTCGTAGGGTTCCAAATGAAAGTGAGCAAGTGAACCTTTACACAAAAGTCCAAGTAACAAGGCCATAAGTGAAGTGTACAAATGTTCACTTTAAAAAAATAGTTCACTGGTATTCTTCTTTAAGTAGGTTCGTTTTTAAGCATTTATGATCAAGTCCTTGTAATTCATTCATAAAAGTAAAATATAACAGTCAACAAACAAACATGGAGAGACAGCAGTTTTTATATATTACAGGGTCCTGCAAGTGAAGCAGTAAAGAAACCCCTTCGTTCAAGGGCAAAGCAATCAAATGTAGACTTTCCAAGCTTTGTCTTTTATTGCGGTGCTTGTGACCTTCTTGGAGTGAACAGAACTACAGCAATCAACAAATTTGCAACAGATCTTGCCTAAAGTGAAACTTTCAGAGCACTGAAAATATTTCGACCACACTGACCGTGCCACATGACTCCTAAAAAAAGTGTTGACTAGGCTGAATTGTTTAAATAAAAACCGTGTATTCCCATGCCAGAGCCCAATGTGCCACTAAGAAGTCCAAAAGGCTCTCAGTTCCCAGATATGAGTCCTATAAATGTTGATCCCCGACACCACAACCGATGCATTACAGAAATAAAATCTCTCATTAGAGCCCAGGCCCTGAAATTACCCGAATTCAGCGCATATGGAAACCATAAGACAGCGTCAGCAAGGGGGAAGTTTGCACCAAGTGGCTTTTCAGCATGTGGCAACAGAGGGCCGAACATTTTGAACGTGCCAATTAGTTCCCTCTGCCAGAATAAAATAGGTAAGAGGGTGGAAGATACCAAATTATATTGACACAAACAAAACTGCTAAAAAGAACTCAAAGATCTGTTAGAAACAACTGTGTATCTTGCTTACAGGGCATCTGCTATGGTTTCATGCTCTTTACTGACAGCTGCCATGAGACTTACGTTAATGTAAAACATGCTGACCCACAGTTAATGCATCCACAGGATTTTTTGTGCTATATTTTATTTCAGCATGTCACAGTGATTGACTGTATTTTTCAGTCATTCACCAAAGCAACAAATACAATAACATAAATGTGCCTGTGATCCAATCACACGTGTGCTACTGGGGGCGATATTGTCAGTTCATCTTAATGCCTGTCAAAATACAGACCAGAGATTTTCTCCAGCCAGCCTTTAGCCTCAGGAGCCATTCTGTCTTTATGAACAAATCAAGAACTGACAGAATAATAAACTAATTACACAGCCCAAACGAACAGTAGTACCAGAAGACTGCACAGGATCAAGAAAACGATGTTGACTCTGGCCAAATTATTCCAGACTTCTGATGCAATTGCCCGAAAGTTGCTCTAGAGCTTTTCCAGATCATTTTATACTGTTGACATGCTTCATGAGCACACTGAAGTTCTTCATACATGCTTGTTTATTTGTTGCTAATCAATAAAAATTCTGGACTGTTGAAAGCCTTGCCCACAGTGTTCACGTATGGTCATGTATATTATAGGCTCCCTTCTTAAAATAACTCCTGACGGAGAGAATTGCTGTGTAGAAGGACCTGGGAAAGGGCAACAAAACCAGTGTAACAAATAATGCATAATGTCTATAGCATAACAAGAGTGGCATTGTTCTGCTGCATGAGCGATGTTAAAGGGACAGTTCACTCACAAATTAACAGTCTGTCATTATTTATTCACTCTCATGTTTTTATAAACCTGTATGCCTTCCTTCCAGGAGCTGTTAAGCAGAATGTAAGAGACTAACAGCCTCAGTCACCATTCACAATGTCTGGAAAAAAAGATGCTGATGAAAGTGAATGGTATAAGACTGCCATTCTGCCGAAAATCTCCTTTTGTGGTACAAGGGGAAAATAAAGTCGTACAGGAACAACGTAAGCTTGAGTAAATAGTGACAGGATTGTGAATTTCGGGTGAACTAGCGTTTTAACACTCATTTGTCATTTAAATCTCAGTGACACATTTCTGTGAACCCCCACCAAAATATCTCAAAATCAGGTCAAATAATACTTTCTAACAGAACGGTATGAATATAAGAGTTGGTTTAAATTGCTCCGTAAAATATTTCGATTTGAAAACATGCAAAAACTCATTATGCGCTGTAGCGATGTTTGATTTTAATGCGATTAGAAATACTGAACTCAGCAGACATCGTCTTTAAAAGCAGCCTACGGCTACGTTTTGGTAAAAACTGCAAAAAAAAGACCAATATGTTTGTATAATAACGTTACATCTATGTGGGAGTGTGCGTTTTAAAATATGCACGCTCATCCACAGACGGTGGCATCTTGAAAAAATGCACTAAATCTTGTCCACGTACGTGTTTGGAATTAATTTCTACACGCCTTTTCCATAATCACAGCAGACTGAATCAGTTCAAATGCATGCGCAAGTAAAGAAAACACTGACACGATTGCACGAGACTAATATGTGGCATATTTTACATGAGATGATGCATCTTTGGAGAAGTGAGCTCTCGCACAGGCAGTGTCCCGCGACACTTGTTCTGTATGTTTGTCTTTTATCCGAGAAAACATGCGCCAGGTATTATAGATTACATGTGGTCAACAGTTCAACTTCTTAAGTAATCATTAGCTAGTTTATTTGCATGACAGAACTACGTTGCGCCCTGCACTTGCTCTTAGACCACGAGGCACTAAAACGAGAGTCACAGCAGAAAAATATAGTCAGTCTTGCTTATAACTTGCTATTCTGGTAGAGGAACTCATCTGCAATGGTCTTGTGTGTAAATCACCCTAAACTAACGATCTGTAAGTTTTTAAATCGCTCGGTTAGCTAGTACACTAGCTTAGCCAACGTCAACTCGCCCGTTAGTTGCTCTAAGAAATACTAGAATTTCGCGACCACTCCAAACCTCGTGGCTAAGAAGCTTGTTCATTAATGCAAATAATAATCACCTTAAAAGTACTGCTTTATGCAAAGCAAGTGTCCTGAACAAGACCGAATGAAGAAGTAAACGCACTGAACTCACCGTCTCTCCGTTCCGCCGCGGTTTGCATTTCTTTCCGTGCACGGCAACCGCTCGTTTCACCCGGTTTCAGTTGGCCACGTACAAATCCACTTTTAAAATCGACTGGAAAATTCTTTGATTCCACAGAGTAACGACTCTTCCTCTACTAATGTGCCACGCGGCCGCTATAATCCCGTTATTGAGACTGGTTGCTAGAACTACGGCAGAGTGGAAAAGCTTCTATTGTTGTGAATCCAGAGTTTGTGTCTCACGGACTTCTGCTCCAGAGCGGTCGGAGACTCTCTGCTGGTCTGCCTGCCTACAGTCCCCCTCAATCACGCTGTCTCCCTCCCTGGCTGGCTTACAGGTTGCTCGCGCGCATTTTCGGAAGTATTCGTGACCATTCGGCCGTTCACGAATCGATTAGATTAGTCCCCGCTTAGATTACTGTGCTTGCTTTGTGAGACGTAGGTATTTAGTGGGATTTAACCTAAATCAATCCAGATATTCAGTTACATTTAACCTAAATAAAATACATTTAATAAAAGATAGTTTGTATGTCATAATTTGAATGTATTATATTACAATATCCATCATACCAGTCCATTTAGACACACCACACATGTTGAGTTTCCATGTTTTATGGGGACATTCCAAAGGCGTAATAGTTTCTATACAATACAAACTTTATTTTCTGTCACCTTACCCTAACCTTACACCTACATTTGGGGTTAAATTTTACATACACCTACATACAGAATCTGCAAAATGTTAATTATTTTACCAAAATAAGCGGGGTCATACAAAATGCATGTAATTTTTTTATTTAGTGCTGACCTAAATAAGATATTATATATTAAATCATCTTATTGTTATTATTTATAAAAGTTTTTTTTGAATATTTATAAATTCACCTATCTTGTGGACTGCAACGTAAATGTCTTTTATGTGAAATATCTTATAAGGGTCAGTACTAAATAAAAAATAACATGCATTTTGTTAGAAAACAAAAGGGATGCATGTTGTTACAAGAAATGTCTCCACAAGACAGGGTTGCCAGGTTGTCACAACAAAACCCGCCCAATTGTTACTAAAAATTAGAGCAATCGCATTTCGAGTGGGATCCCCCATTAAAAAATCCCAGCATAATTACAAGTGGCAAGAATAATTTTCCTTTCGAAAGAATGATTAACTTTAACTACTTGAAATCATGTCCAGCAGTCTATGCATTTGTCAGAATTTTGGCCAGATAGATTTAGATATTAATATGTGATGTAGAAACAATTTTCTACATTTGTACTCTTTTTTTTTTTTTTTTTTTTGGTTCTCATTTGTCGAGTTCCAAATTCTGAAGCAAGAGAAAGTGCATAATGGATTGACATTAGAGTAGTCAGACACACTTCTGAAAGGAATCCATTACATCTTCTTTTAATTTAAGACAGTCATTTTAGTGAGTTTTTATAGTCTTTATTTGTTAAAAATGGGGTGCAAAAATATGCCCAGTAAATTGATCTTGTAGTTTGGAAGAAATTGGAAGGAAACATTTACTTATTGGCTGCTGAATTTTGCACAGTAACTATCTTGGCTGGACATACAATTCTAGATGAAAATACATCCAAGGTCAAGTCTCAAAGAAGGGATTTGTATGTTGTGTCATATGCAGGTAGCATATCTTACGATATCGTGGCATCATAATATATATATCTGTGCATAAATATCTGGCCAGACCTACCATATACCATAATTACATCAAAATAACAAAGCTGCATTTGTTTTTCAGCACTCCGGTCAAGCTATGAGTGTTTTGGTGACCTCCCAGAAATCCCCCAGCAGCAGCTAAACCGGTAAGCTCACTTAAAGGCTGGCTATGAAATGGAAAGCAAAATACTCTTGAGAGGTAAGGGCTGCCACACCTCAGGATTAAGATGTACTGTTGGTGATTTTGAAATGTGAAATATTAATCAATTCCATCTAGTGGGATTTGCTCCCCTGAGAAAGCTGTCCGTATGATGGAGGATCCTTTTATTTAATAGTTTGGGACATTTTAAGTATGAAAACTATGTTACTAGAGCCATGACAGGACTCACAGTTGGTGTTTTTAGGCTTTTTGCTGCAAATGTTCTTGTTGTAAGTTTTGTTTTTAACTATATTGTGAATGTTGTCACTATGTAGCAATTCAATCAATCAAGTCTGCTGACTCACTGTCCCACTTGTTGCATGGCTACTTACCTAAAAAAAAAAAAATGCACATGAAAATGCATTTAATGTAAAATTATTTTATAATGTGAGAAGAAGAGAGAGCAAGGATTGATATGGGAAGTTCACCCAAAATTGAAGATATGCCAGAAGTTTACGCACCCTCAGGCCATTCAAGATGTAGATAAGCTTATTTCTTCCTCAGAACAGATTTGAAGAAATTTAGCATGACATCACTTGCTCACCAAGTAAATGGGTGCCATCAGAATGAGAGTTCAAACAGCTCAAAAAACAAAAAAACAAACAAAAAAAAAAACACAATAATACACATGATTTAATATGGCATCTTAACTTTAAATCATCACTTCTGGCCAAAATAAAGCAAATTAAAGCAACAAAACCAAAAGAACATGCCAAGAACTGAGTGAATAATATTTATATTAATTTATATATAATTATACATGTAAATATGCATTTATATAAATAATAATTTGAAGTTTTTAAATGGAATGCTAGACAGCGTTATGGGCAGGAGAGTTTGGCTGGAAGAAATTGAAAAATAGGGACTATGATGGTATGTTATTGAAAAATCAAAGCTAGAATGTTCCAGCAGTGAGATGAGCAGCACTGATGTGAGAAGGAAGATGTCAGAAGAAGAAGAATGTAAGACTTCTAGAGTATGGTAGAGGTGCAGAGGTGCAAGATGACAGTGGAGTGGGTGAGGATCATCTTTAATTGGCTGATTTAAATGGAATAAAATAGAATTAAATCTTGTGCATATAAAAGCATTTCATTCAAAATATGGTACAGCTGTCATTTTGATTTGCTTTGGTATCTTCTGTTAATACAGTATATACAGTACCTTGCGAAAGTATTCATACCCCTTCATTTTTTCACATTTTGTTATAATGCAGCTTATGTTAAACTGCTTTAAATTACTTTTTTCCACAACAATTTACACTGCATACACCATAATGACAAAGCTCAAAACATGTTTGTAACAACTCTGCAAATTTATTAGAAAAAAAAACCCTGAAATTATTCCATTGCATAAGTATTCATATTTCTGAGACACCTGAAATTTAGCTCAGGAGCACTCATATCACTTGTAGATCTTACTATACTTTGAGTGAAGTAAAACTGTGGCTAATTCATTTGAATGAGTATGATTTGGAAAGGCACACACCTCTCATAAAAGGTCTAACAGCTGAAAATGCATATCAGAGCAAAAGCCAAGCCCTGAGGTCAAAATAGCTGCCTGTAGAGCTAAGAAACAGACTTGCATCAAGGCACAGATCTGGGGAAGAGTTCAGAAAAAAAATTCTGCTGCATTGTAGCCTCCATTATTCATAATGGAAGAAGCTTGGAACAACTAGGGTTCTTCCTAGAGCTGGCCTCCTGGCCAAACTGAGCAATTGATGGAGAAGGGGTTTGGTTATACTAGTGACCAAGAAGCTGATGAAAAACCCAAATGAAACAAATTAGCAAAAAAGCACCTAAAGGACCCTCAGACAGTGAGAACCAAGATTCTCTGGCCTGATGAACCTCAATTCCAAACATCATGTTTAAATGAAACCAAGCACTGCTCATCACCTGTAGAGTACAATCCCAAAAGTAAAGTGTGATGGTAGCAGCCTCATGCTGTGGGGTTTTTTTCAGTGGCATGGACTCAGGAACGAATCAGAGTAGAAGGAAAGCTCAATGCAACAAAATATTGACATAGCCTTAAAGGGGTCATCGGATGCCCATTTTTCACAAGTTGATATGATTCTTTCGGGTCTTAATGAAAAGTCTATGATATACTTTGGTTAAAAATTCTCAATGTTTGTGTAAAACAACACCCTTTTTACCTTGCCAAAATCAGCTCTGCAAAAATCATCCTGTTCTGGTCGAGGCTGCTTT
>JAHKKF010499473.1:0-26278 GCA_019740295.1 Labeo calbasu
TACAAATATACCCCAGCGACTTAAGACTGGTTTTGTGGTCCAGGGTCACATATAGTAGTGTGATTGGGAAAAAAATAATTGTGTTCTAAAAAATTAGGAATCAGGGCTTTATACTGATTAAAATATATTAAAAATATACTTCACGGACATGAGATGTACCATATAGTGTTTACATTTTGGGGGTAAATTACCCTACAGCTACTTACTCTAGATTTTAGACTGGGATAGGTGAAAATATTTTAACATTAAAAACTAATCCACATCCCCTTTAATGAACCAATCTATCTCATCAATTTGATTGACTGTACTACTGACAAAATGACTCACTAACTAACCTGAAGTGAAGTGATCAGTGAAGTTATCATTTGCCTCAGAGTAGACATCACTTTCTTTCTCTCTCTCTCTCTCTGTGATGTGGCCGTGAACGTGTTAAAACAGTGGGTTGTAAATGAGGACAAAACAAATGATCAGCACGCGCAGTTGGAACGCCACCCAACCGCGCTCCACTCCTGTGAAAAACATCACACAGGAAATCTCTTTTTAAAATAAACAAGCTCTCACAGCAGACAATGGGCAAAATTAATGTGCAAATGTATGCAAGAAATTAAAAGGCAGAATTAGGCAGGCAAATGAGGAAGCTACTCTCTCGAATTGTTGGAATTATGAATAATTGCGGCAAATTCGCTGCTTCTAATATGACTTTTTGGTGTAAACAAAGGCTTAATTGTGGAAATTCATAGGTGAATGTGAACGGCCTTGAATTTTCTTTCATAGGGTTACAATCAACTCGCAGGAAGCTTCTTTGAGAATGCAACAGAAAGTTATCAAGCTGTCTCAGTTGTCACTGCTTTTCAAGGTCAACATGGGCGTTTTACTTCACCGGACCAATGACAGTTTGTCAAAGCGGTCCAGACTCTCACAACAATCTTAGCTTCTCGAGTACCGCCTGTGGGTGGACCAGCAGCTTTGATTCCACCATCAGCAGGGTGTTTCATCTCAGTACAGATGCCTTTCAAAGCTAAAAGGTAGGACTGATATCTCTCCTCGTGTTTTGATTGACGGTGTGAGCTAACAAACTCATCATTGCAGGAGCGGCTGTCTCAGAACAGATCGGAAGAGCGAACATTAGAGGAGATGAAAAAAAACCCGTCTCTCCGTACCTTGGACTGGGAAGAGGTGTCGTGGAATTCCCCGGAGACTGTGAGATGCAGGTTTGTTTTGATGTGGTGCTTGACAGACCTTAGAAGTGCTCACAACACAGCAAACCAGAGAAAAGGAAAGCCTTTTTTATATGCATACTGTACACCAGTATATCGTACTGCTCTGTTGAGAATTCATTACTATTGTCTGACCAGATGACACAATATCACAGCAATTTGTAACTATTTTACGTTTTGGAAAATTCACATGAATTCATACAGTCTCATTCGTATGTTTTTGTACAATGCACTTCTACCCCATTAATGGTTAGGTTTAGGGCTGGCGTTAGAGGTGGAGATTCATGCTTTACTGAAAAATTGTACATTTTTGTACAAATCATCGTACAAATTCATATGGAATCGACACCTCGTAAAATTACCATTTCTCACAAGATCAAGTTGGTGAAAAAGATTGTAATTGGACATCAAATCAAGCCAATAGCACTGCCATAAATGTCACTTTATAGCCAAGTAAAAGAAGTAAAAGAGTGCTGTTACTGATTGCCGGGTTGAATGCTGGGTTAAAAACAACATAATTTGGGTAGCTTTTAAAAACACTGCTGGGTGAACACTAAATTAACCTGATCTCCAAAAAAAAGTATTTTACAAAGTTGCATTTTGCAAGAATTTATATGATGTGATTCATAGGAAAACATATGGTCTGTAATAAAAGAAAGTCATGAATCTGCATCCCTGACCTCAACCTATAACCTAACCCTCAATGAGCATAAGCAGGTTGTTCAAACAAGATTGTAGATTTTAGACATTCATATAAATTTTACACAAATTTACCAAAGCGTTAAATTGTTACGGACTGACTCATGAGACAGAACTGTCATGGAACATTAAAGCTGGGTTTCTTAGATAAGCAGCATGTTTCTTACTTACATGTTTAATCTAAATGGTTGCTCATATTGCCTTCATTTTCTTTCTTCAAAATTTGTAAATTTGTCTCTAAAAAAGTATTATGTGTGCCACCTAAATTAAATTATTGTGTGTTTAACTAAAAATACATTGTTGTATAGGATTCATACTATGCATGTTCAGAGTTCAGAAGTAAAAATCTAATATGTGACCACAAAACCAAAAATAAATAAGCTTTTAACTGATGTATGGTTTTCAGGATAGGACAATATTTGGCCGAGATACAACATCTGGAATTCGAGGGTGTAAAAAATCTAATTATTGAGAAAATTGCCTTTAAAGTTGTCCATATGAGGTTCCTAGCAATGCATATTACTAATTAAAAATTAAGTTTGATATATTTATGGTAGGAAATTTACAAAATAAGTTCATGGAATATTTTTTTACTGTTTTGCCATACAAGAATTTTTTTTAATTTTGACCTATTTTTGGTTATTGCTACAAATATACTCTTAGTTCTACCCAAGACTGGTTTTGTTGTCCAGGGTCACATATGCCTTTAGTATGTAATAAATGTGATCTCAAATGATTTCTGCTCTAAACAAACAACTTTTGATTTTTAAGTGATTTTGAAGATAAGAAAAAAGAAAAAATAAGTATTTCTGATATAGTCATGTTTTCCAGTAAAAATATCTAAATAGCTTAAACATTCTCATTATAGTAAAAAACTGTTTAAAAATACTGTATTTTTAAAATACTGTAATCAAAGAAAAAAAAAAATCACAACAGGAGAATACTATTCTCTACAAAACTTTTCTTAAATCTTGTTTTTTAGTGATTATGAAGTCGTAATTTTATAGGAAAGCTTTTTTTCTGTGTGCAGCATCTGACAAAATTTCCTTAAAGTTCACTATTCTGTATATTAATATACAACCACAAGCTAATATCATTAATAAACACGGATTTCCCTTTTAGGAAACACTATATGGCTTACTGTATTGTCTTAGTGTTTATCTAGAGAATGGATCAGTTTAGAAATGTGGCCTCTTTCCATAAAGAAAGAAAACAAATTGACTGACTGTTTTGAGACAATTTATCTGTAATATTCTTAAGAGTATTGGCTATAAAAGACAGATTCAAAGGCTCTATTAGGCATGACGTTTGAAGGGGCTCTCACTTTGAAGCACAAAGGGTTATGTGACCGGACATAAACCCCTGCTGTCAAGCGAGACTTGAAGTACCTCAATGCCAGTGAATTTAGAGAGTCACGCGGTTTCCTGTAAGGACGAGCTGCTCATTCTCACCTCTCCATTCCTTCTTCGGAACTGAGTGAAAACTTTGTAAGAGCTAGATGGCAATTAACGGAGTGTTAATGAATTCTGTTTCATTATCCATGAATCAACAGGCTTGTGTTAATTACGACCAGAACAGGCTCTTCTCTTCCACAGCTCCCCAGAGACATAAAACACACTCAGCTCATACCTGGAGCCACAGGTGGTCCTCAGACGAAATGATGTCCTCACTCAATTTTACTCGATTTACCTTCATCATGGAACAAGAGCCTTTGAACCTGATTGAAAATGTGTGAAAAGATGTGTGTCTGGAATACAGAACTACTGTGCTGCAGGAAAGAGGTACTGCCACTGTTTTCTTTTAATGCAGTGCAAAGCGTACATTAGATGAGATGGTGTGTAAATCCTCTTCATTTCAACTCTTGATCATTAAATGTGGACGTTTTTTCTCCCAATGAATAATTACACTGTAAATCCTAGTCAGCAGTATTTAAAAAAGGTATTCATCACATTTAATTTAGCAATATCCAAACAAGCATGTTAATTGTACATAACTTAAAGGAGAAGTCCACTTCCAGAACAAAAATTTACAGATAATTTACTCACCCCCTTGTCATCCAAGATGTTCATGTCTTTATTTCTTAAGCTGTGAAGAAATTATGTTTTTTGAGGCAAACATTTCAGGATTTTTCTCCATATAGTGCCCGGGAGTTTAAATGCAGCTTCAAATGCCTCTAAACAATCCCAGCCTATCTAGCGAAACAATGTACAATTTATATACTTTTCAACCTCAAATTCTCATCTTGTCTAGCTCTGCGTGAACTCTGTGCATTCCGGGTCAATACAGTTAGGGTATGTCGAAAAACTCCCATCTTATTTTCTCTTACAACTTCAAAATCGCCCTAAATTTCTGCAGAAGTACAGACCCAGTGTTTACAAAGTGAACATGCAAAGAAGGTCAAACACCCTTTACAAAAAAGGCAATGTAGGACAGCGATTTTGAAGTTGGAGTACTGGAACCGGAATACACAGAGTACACACAGAGCTTGACAAGACAAGCATTTGAGGTTGAAAGTATATAAATTGTACATTTCTTAAGGAATTACATTTTTTTTAGGAATAGAGCCCTTTGAAGCTTCATTTAAACTGCATTTTGGAAGTTCAAACTCATGGGCACCATAGAAGTCCACTACATGGAGAACATTCCTGAAATGTCCTGAGTACATTATTTATGAATTTTTGTTCTGGAAGTGAACTTTTAAAATACTAAGTAAGCTAAAAAATAACTCCATTTGACTTCACATACACTATATGGACAAAAGTATTGAGACACACCTCTTAACTACTAAATTCAATCGTTTCAGTCAGACCCATTGCCACAGGTGTATAAAATCAAGCACTGAGCCATGCAGTCTGCATTTATAAACATTTGTGGAAAAAAACTGTCATTCTGAAGAGCTCTGTGAACCCAAGTGTGGCACTGTGATAGGATGCCACATATGCCATATGCAATGAGTTATAAGTTTGTCAATAAGTCAGTAAGTCAATAGGTTTGTGAATTTTCATCCCTGCTAGATATTCTACTATCAATTGTAGGTGGTATCATTGGAAAGTGGAAGTGTTTAGGACTGTGGAAAACCAGAGGCTGCATAGTGCTTAAAAGTCACCAATGCTCTACTGATTACATGCAGTGCCTTGCAAAAGTATTCATACCCCTTCATTTTATTAATGTTTTGTTATGCTGCTGCCTTGTTAAACTGCTTTAAATAACTTATCAATCATATCATCAATCTACACTCCATACATCATAAGGACAAAGCAAAAAATAGATTTGTAACAACTTTGCAAATTTATTACAATTAAAAACTGAAATAAGTACATTTTCATACCCTTAACACATTTTTACAGCCTCAAGGCTGTAATGTGACAAGCTTTGCACATCTCAATTTGCTATTATCTGCCATTCTTTTCCTTCCATCTTCACCTCTCGAGCTCTGTCAGTTTGAATGGGGGCTGGCAAACATTTTCAGGTTTCACCAAAAATGTTTGATTGGATTCAATCAAACACTGGGCCACTCAAGGACATTCACAGAGTTGTCTATAAGCCATTCTTGCTGTTTGCTTAGGGTCATTGTCCTTTTGAAAGGTGAACCTTCTAAGGTTCTGAATGCTCTGGACTGGGTTTTCATTAAGTCTAACTCTATATTTTGCTGTATTG
Organism: Labeo calbasu; assembly: GCA_019740295.1. Taxonomy (NCBI): domain Eukaryota; kingdom Metazoa; phylum Chordata; class Actinopteri; order Cypriniformes; family Cyprinidae; genus Labeo; species Labeo calbasu. Next base: position 5,574 of record JAHKKF010499473.1, read on the forward strand.
AGATCTCCTTTTACTCTGATGAGTCCCTCAGTCCCTGCCACTGAAGAACAACCCCACAGCATGAAGCTGCTACCACACTTTATACTGTTAGGATGCTAATGTATAGGTGATGAACAGTGCCTGGTTTTCTCCAAACATGATGCTTGGAATTGAGGTTCATCAGACCAGAGAATCTTGTTTCTCACAATCCGAGGGTTCTTTGGGTGCTCTGTTCCAAATTCTATGTGGGTTTTCATGTGTCTTCACTGAGGAAAGGATTGAGTTTGGCCACACCGCCATAAAGACCAGATTGGTGGAGTGTTGCAGTGATGTTTGTCCTTCTGTAAGTTTCTTTGATCTGCATATATAATCAAGTAGCTCAACTTAGAGTGACCGTCAGCTTCTCGGTCACCAGTCTAACCAAGGCCCTTCTCCATCAATTGCTCAGTTTGACCAGGAGACCACTTCTAGGAAGAGTCCTATTGTTCCATTATGGACAATGGAGGCTACATGCTTCTGCAATCCTTCAATGCAGTAGAATATTTTCTGTGCTCTTCCTCAGATCTGTGGCTTGACACAATCCTGTCTCTGAGATCTACAGGCAGTTCTTTTAACCTCAGGGCTTGGTTTTTGCTATGATGCATTTTCAGCTGTTAGACCTTTTATTGATAGTTGTGTGCCTTTCCAAATCATACTTATTGAAATGAATTTACCACACGTTAACTCCACTTGTGTAGTAACTCCACCAAGTGTAGTAACATTTACAAGTGATATGAATGCTCCTGACCTAAATTTCAAGTGTCCCGATGTGCAATGCAATCATTTCAGTTTTTTTTTTTATTATTTCTAATAGATTTGCAATGTTGTTACAAACCTGTTTTGTGCTTTGTCGTTATGATGTATGGAGTGTAGATTAATGTGGGGAAAAAGTTATTTAAAGCGGTTTAACATAAGGCTGCAACATAACACATAAAAAAACGAAGGGGTATGAATACTTTCGCAAAACACTGTAGTTGTTACTAACTTACACTGATATTAGCACAAAACTGTGCAGCATCAGCGTTACGGAATGGGTTTCCATGGCCAAGTAGCTGCATGCAAGCATCCCATTAACAAGTACAATGCCAAGTGTCAAATATAGTGGTGTAAAGAACATAATCACTGGACTCTGGAGCAGTGGAAACCTGTTCTGTGGAGTGATGAATCACGCTGTCCTTTTGCCAGTCTAATGGGCGAGTCTAAGTTTGGCAGATGCCATGAGAACATGAGTTCTGCCATGAGTTACCTTCCTGACTGCATTGTGTTGACTGTAAAGTTTGGATGAGAAGGGATAATGGTATGGGGAAGTTTTTAAGGGGCTGAGATAGACCTCTTAATTCCAATGGGGAATCTTAACGCTTTTTCATACCAAAACATTTTAGACAATGCTGCACTTCCAACTTCATGTGAACAGTTTGGGGAAGGCCCATTTCTATTCCAGCATGAGTGTGGCCTAGAGCACAAAGCAAGATCCAATAAGGGCAGGTTTGGATGAGTTTGATATGGAAGAACTTGACTGGCCCATACAAAGCCCCGACCTTAACCCCATCGAACATCTTTGCGATGAACTGGAATGGAGAATGTGAGCCAAGCCTTCTCGTCCAACATCTGTGCCTAACTTTAACAAATGATCTACTAGATAAATAGGCAAAAAATACCTACATAAACACTCCAACTGGAAAGCCTTCCCAGAAAAATGGAAGCTTTTATAGCTGCAAAGGGGGAAACAACTCTGTAATGTCTATGTATTTAGAATACAATGCAATTAATTTCCCTGTTGGTGTAATGGTCAGGTGTCCCAATGCTTTTGTCCATATAAAGTATGTTTTGTTTTTTTATTATTAAAGGGATATGGTGTTCTGTTATCTGTGTATTAAACTGGTAGAATTACCAATATCCATCCAGAAATTATCCTAAAAGTTCTCAAGCTGTGTTTGTTACTCTCAGACCTGTTCAACATTTGGATTGACATCTATTGGTGTGAAGGCAACATCGTGCATTTACCAATGCTATTATAGAAAACGTTATTTACATTTGTGGTACATGTAATTAATTTGTTCCACAAATTAAGTTGCATAACAACAGGGCAATTGCTGAGATAAGGTAGGTAGTATTTGGCAAGTCATGTGATCTCAACGTAGTGCCCCTTATGGCTTAATGTAAATGTAAATGCAACTAATGCCGTCTTGTATCTCATTTGTCAGTTGTATTGGAAATGAACTTGGAGGACTTCAGTATTAATATTAGTGTAATGTTGTAGTGTGGTGAGTTTTTCTTTGCAGAAGCTTTGTGTTACAAGTGAGTGAACTCAAATCAGTATTTTGTTATTATTTGGGTAACTTATGTGGCAAGTATTCATGTCATAACTGAAATAATGTAGAGCCAGATGGTTGTTATCACAACATAAACCCCTTCAGGGTCATACAAGATCCTGATCACCCTATCTGGGTTTATTTTGCAATAACGTCTGGATGGTTCTACATTGTACATTATATGCCTGTTTTATGTGATAAAGTAGAACAGTAAATGGCTATATATTTCATCTGCAACTATTGTACCTACAGGTTTTATGGCCTCATAATATTTGAGAGGCTACATGGAATATTTGTCGCAAGATGAATTCATTTGTCACACCCCTGGATTCAACTGATTTATGAACCTTAAATTCATGTCTATGTTATCTGACAACTACCACAAAACAAACTACTCTAGATAATGAGAACTACATGTATTGTATCATATGTGTAATTACATAGTAATATGTTTTATTCCAACATTACTTCAAGACCATGAACAGTACAACACGCAAACAAACAAGTTCTTTATAACCATCGAATGAATAATAAGCCCGTAACACTTTAATACTTCAGAGCTTGTAAGGGCAAGGCTTATAATCCAAATATTATTAACAAAGCACATTAATTAAATGTGAAAAATGTAACCGATTTGAATGGAAGACTAAAACAGAGCATAACATGAATATGTATTTGAAGTGTTTTAGCAATCATTTGGAAATTCCTCATTCCCAAAGGGTTTGGCACATTTACAGCGCAAGTCTTTACATTTAAACACTTAACGTTTCAATGTCTCAGTGTTAAGAACTGTACAAGTCATTATTATTGAATGTAAGGCCCACTGTCAAGTGATGAAGAACCTTCTCTTCTACAGTCTGAATAGTGACCATCATTATTCTGTCTACAAGCCTTGTGAAAGGCAGCATACCTTAGCATATGCAAATCATCAACCCTGAGATTTCTGACTTTTATCTTGGCTATTGAAATCTCTAAGCAAATATTATGGGGGGGGGGGACGTCTAAAAACTCAATTGTTCTAAAAAGGACAAGAGAAACCTCTTAGCAGAAGGTCAAATGATTTGTATGTGGCCATCCAGTCTGTCTCTTTTTTTTTAAAAAAAATGTAGCATTTGTCAGGCCAGCTGATCCAAAACATTTCAAAAAGTCACTTTGTTCAACAAAACATTTGTGTCCCGTCGTTATTTTTCAAATGCAAAAATAAGTTGCTAATTTTGTCAGTGCTCTTTCTAGACAGTGCAGGTTTAATTGCTAATTGTTAACTGGGAATGAATGCATTTGCATATTAATTAGGGAGGCCATTTACATTTTTAATTTGCTGCCTTCAAAGGGGGTGAGATAAAAGGTCGCACAATTTTAAATAATTTATGCTTCACCGCTGAAAAGAATCTGAAAAGAAGTGCTCAGCTGATTTTAACCCCTGAGAGCTTTTACAGAATAAAGCTCTCCAAAAATTGTTTTTACAAATCTAATTAAACGGAAGAAAGCTCTGAGCGGACAGGAACAGAGAGACGCCCAGCAGTTGCAGCAAGAGCAGGACGGTGTGCATTTAAGATCTCTAAGTCTTACTTTTATACGTAGGATTTTCTTTTTATTTCTGTTTACTAGGATGTGGTATATGATATATACTATTGCTTTATACTGTAACTCACAGACTGGTACAAATACCTGACATATTTCGATATAAGAAACATTTTCATGGGCCAACAGAATTGTAATGAAAAAGATTATACCATAAATAAATTAAATAAAAGTTGTAATAGTGATGAGGGCCAACTGTAACACTTAATAAAAAATAAGTAGTTTCACATGAAGAAAAAAAAAAATCAACCTGCTCTATCACAGACAGCACATATCAAACTAACAATATTATTGCATTAATAGCTACTGAAAATTTTTGCACAAATATACAATATTAAGTTATATGATAAAAAAATCTTAGTGGTACCTACATTATATTTAGGAGTTATAGGAGGTTAAAGGAGTTATATTAGGATCTATTAATCATCTGATAAGCCAAGAACAGTTCACCTAGATATTTTAAATAAATTCACACATTTTAAAGATTCAGTTTCAGTTTAGTCCCACACTTTTTAATTCATAACACATTAAAATGACTCCTGACCAGTGGCATGCAGTGGAGTTTTTTTTTTTTTAATTAAATATAAATTCATGTCCCAGTCACATTTTTTTGGTTACATAAACATTATATACACAACCAGAATAAAAACCTATATTGTATTTTATAATATATTGTATAACAATGTAATTAAAGGAGAAGTTCACATCCAGAACAAAAATTTACAGATAATTCACTCACGCCCTTGCCATCCAAGATGTTCATTCCTTTTTTTAGTCGTAAAGAAATTATGTTTTTTGAGGAAAACATTTCAGGAATGTTGTCCATATACTGGACTTCTGTGGTGCCTGCGAGTTTTAACATACAAAATGCAGTTTAAATGCAGCTTCAAAGGGCTCTAAATGTCAAAAAACTCCCATCTCATTTTCTCCTCCAACTTCAAAATCATCCTACATCGCTGCAGAAGTACTGACCCAATGTTTACAAAATGAACATGCAAAGACAGACAAACGCCTTTTACAAAAAAAACTGCGATAGGATGATCTTAAAGTTGGAGGAGAAAATTAAATAGGAGTTTTATGACATACCCTAACTGTCTTGAACCGGAGGTGCACAGACTACGCATGCACATCACAGAGTTAAACAAGATGAGCATTTGAGGTTAAAAAAGTATAAATGTAATTTTTTAAAAGAAAATAACTGATTGTTTTTGCTAGATAAGACCCTTTTTCTTTGGCTGGGATCGTTTAGACAGCTTTGAAGCTGCATTTAAACTGCATTTTGAAAGTTAAAACTCACGGGCACCATAGAAGTCCACTATATGGAGAACATTTCTGAAATGTTTTCCTCAAAACACACAACTTCTTAACAACTGAAGAAAGAAAGACGTGAACATCTTGGATGACAAGGCAGTGAGTAAATTATCCGTATATTTTTGTAATAGAAGTGAACTTCTCTTTTAATTGGTTACTCTATTAAAAACCATATATAAATCTAATCAGTTCAGTGTTTTTAACCATTTTACATTTATTCTAAAATAATAACTCAAGGCAGTAACAATTTAAACAATATTTATTTAAACAGTTTTATTTAAACGGTTATATATTTTATTTATAAACTAATATTCAGCTGTTCTTTACCATAATAAACTTAATTTCAGATCATCAGAGCTCGGTAAACACAGGTCACAGATGCAGAGATGTACCTTTAATTTCAACAAGCTGATTGCTCACCAAAAAAAAAAACCCACAGATCATGTTTTCAGGCTATTTGAGGTTTAATTTAGACTTGACAAAGTGGTGATACACAAGTAAGTGAGTTCTTAACTTACATTTTTATTAGTCTTCTCATGAACCCATTCATAACTGAATCATAATCTTCATGATTTGCGAAGGAGAACACGCATGAACACAAGAACCGGGATTTATCATATGTGACCCTGGACCATAAAATCAGTCCTAAGTCGCTGGGGTGTGTTTGAAGCAATAGCCAAAAATACATTGTATGGGTCAAAATTATTGATTTTTATTTTATGGCAAAAATCATTAGGAAATTAAGTAAAGATCATGTTCCATGAAGATATTTTGTAAAATTTCTACTGTAAATATATGAAAACTTAATTTTTGATTAGTAATATACATTGTTAAGAACTTTATTTGGACAACTTAAGGCAATTTTCTCAGTATTTTGATTTTTTTGCATCCTCAGATTCCAGATGATGTATAAATCTCAATTTCGAAAAAATTGACCCTTATGGTTTTGTGATCCAGGGTCACATATGAAACAATCATAGCCAATCATAACCAATCATACTGCGAAAAGAGGCATTGCCTCATCTCACATGACTTTCCCCCATTCATTCTCAATTACCCCCCCACCAAACTCTGAACACTGCCCCCCTTGCCTCCTCGGAGGAATACGCCCCAGCTCCTGACCTCACAGTGTTGATAAAAAAATGTTATGTCATAGTTATGTTATGTCAAAAGTGTTTGCATGCTTTATTATTGTTAAATCATAATCTGCAACCTAAAAATAATGATATTAGTTTGAAATCAAATGCATCGAAGCTGTACAGTATGTCTGCAGAAGAATTAAATATGCCTCACAACCATTTTTGTGCAAATGTATTAAAGTCACACTTCAGTTTCACAGTCAGAGAGAGAACTTTACTGTGCATGTGCTGAATAAATGTCATCACTCCTAACTTATTTGTGATTAAAAAACTTTTGCAGTTGCCCTTTTCTACAGTTGCTCTTGTTCTTCTAAACTCAAGTATGATTGAACACTTTCACGTTACATGATAAAGTGTGTTTGCTTCTTAACGTCTAATATAAGCGAGACCTAAACAAGAGCCGTCAGATCATGAAGGCATGCTGTTTCCATGACGACCTCTTGTGTAATTCTTTTGTTTTTCAACTATACTCAAATTCACTGGATTTTACTTTTTGTGGGCTGGTTTTTAACACAACCACTTTTAACTACACATACGACGGTATTATCTGCAACACTAGCCCTGCGGCCCGCGACGCGTTGAGATTCTTTCATTTGCCCTGATCGTGTGTCTAAAGCACATTGTGATTTTTTGACTCTTTTCTGTAACACTGATCCTAATTACACACCCCAAACGAACCGAGAGCGGCTACATTTAAAGCCGAACGCATCGGCATTGTCTGTTTGGCATTTGGTCTTTGTGCCTATGCACTTAAATTACATCCTGACAATCCCAGCATGCATTAGAGGACAGAGAGAGAGAGAGAATGTGTGCAAGAAAGTGTAACTTGTCTGACATCCCTCCACCAGACTAACTCGCGTTTAAAACAAAAAAGGAACCCGCTGAATCCCTCAGAACTTCCTGTTCACTGATCGTGTGAAGAAAGTTAACATTCCATTGAACGTCTGAAATTAAAGGTCTCTGCAGTCAGACTTATTCTCTCCGGACCTGAAATCAAGTGAACCAACTCCTTTCAGCCATTATTGAATAGAGTGAAGGAGGGGTGCCCCCTTGATTGAATAATTGATTTTCTGGCGCGCTCTATGTTTAAGAAGGATAAGACGACATCCTTCGGCTGTAATGATTGTAATTACTGCAATGACTGGTCATGTCAAATATGACACTGAAAGGACTGTTATTAACCTTTATTATCCAGCCAGAGAAATTTGAAAAAGGCGACACGAGGCTTCGGTGTCTCTTCCCTCTGCGGCCCACCTCAGCTGAACGCGTGGATGAACTGATCCGAGATCAGCTCCCTGTTGCTGATGTTCGGCAGCTGGTTAATTGACTGTGTAGTCTGATTCACTGAGCTGTCCACGCTATTGATTCTTAATGTTCTCTTCGTCCTTTAATCAAGTGTAATCGACAACCGGGCAGAGTTTTAAAAACGAGTTTACCATGATAAAGACGTCAATATGTTCTGAAATTTATTTGCACGACGAGCCAGAGGTAAGATGAAATGACTACTCAACAAATAAAACTACAGATTTTATTGTTTATGCCACCTTTTGAGTCACAAATACTAAGAATTTTGACTTATGTGACACGCTGCCCCAACTCACAGTTAAAATATATAAATACAATAATTTTTATATGTACATACACATAAATTCTTTATGACAGTTATGAAAATTTTGTTGACAACCTAAAAATCTGAATGCATCAGGTTGCTTAGAATTAGAGGTTTTCTGAACAATTTCTCAACAATTTTATTTTTCACCACTGAACCAAAGCACCATTTGAACTCCTGACGCATTTCAGTAAAAAAAAAAGTGCCACACTTTGGCAGCTGTGCTTATTTGCATATTCAGCCACTAATTAGCCCTTTGAGCAGAGAGCAGAGTGGGACCGGGGGGCATTGGGCTGAGCTGGGCCGGGATGGCCAGGCAAGAGGGTGGGGGCAATCACCCAGAAATGCTGTGGGAAAGGTGGGTCAGTTCTCTTATGGAGTAGGGTACAATGGGCTGTTCACTGTACCTAAAATGTTTCAGAAAAAATATATTATGTTTGTATTTAACATTTATGGAGCAACAGATTTTGTGTGACAATAAATCATATAAGTCGTTTATTTTGTTTTAATAACTTATAAATGTATGAAGTGACAAGGGTTTTTTTTTTTTTTTCACCCCACACACGGAATTAAAGGCTCACCAGCATCGGGTAAATGTAGCTAAAATAACGTTTTTATATATATATATATATATAATGTCTAAGTTGATACTTGTTAAAAATTAAAAATAATCATTTTAGCAAAGTTTGTACTATTTTCTCATTATTTTGAAAAATAAAAGAATGAATTATTGTTCAATAAATATATTGTCATTAAAATATGTTAATATAAAAAATATATATATTTAAAGTACAGAAACATTTATAAAGTAAAAACTCTGAAAGCACTGAAGGAGATCCCATAATAATTTAATATTGATTTACAGTAGTAACAATAAATGACATTTTATTATATGATATGATTAATATCATGATTTTAAATCTAATTTTAAATTCTAAACATGGTGATTATCTCTAAGATGGACACCCAACATAATATATGAAATATATGAAATTTACCATCAGAATCTAACAATTTCATGTCAACAAATGGAAACGTCAGCCTTGTATTAATTATTGTGTTAATTATTGTGGCTTTTATCCCCAACAGCAGGGGCACTTTTTAACCCAAATACGATACTTTTACATATTCTTTCATTATTTAAAAACTGTTGTTTTAATTACCTTAAACAAAAATGAAAATCATTAAGAAGATATCTGTCTCAAAATGTATGCATTCATTTTAGCGATTCTCATTTGCTACTTAAATCAAACAACATTTAAAAAAAAACATCAAATATTAGATCAAGTAAGTACAGAATCAAATTTGCGCTGCTGCCCGCGATCGTGTCAAAGATCAGACAAATTTGCACGTGTATCTTGAAAAGCAAATGTCTTGGAAAGTGCTACGCCATGTTTTTGTGCCATCTAGTGGTTTAGAGGAAAATAATATCAAAGGCGCATTTTACCTCGGGGCGTCTTTAGCCCTACTGTACCATACCTTTTGTAAAACTTATATAATGAATATGTCTGAGTTGCAATGTAAGGACTTTTTACTATAAAAAGATACAGCCAAGCTCAGGCTTATATTTACTTAATTAGGCTACAACATTATTTGCACCAGCATTTCCCAAAATGGGGTTTGTGAGAGACTGAAGGGGTCTGAATTAAATGATAAAATGTATAATTATTGTTTTTTTTTAAGTAATCAAAATACAAGATTTATTGTTTAATTTGTTTACCTGCATGTGTCATGTGACACTTGACTGACATCAGACAACTGTGAGCATGCAAATGTTATAATATCTCAGGAGTATTTCAAGTATTTTACATCAAAACAGTTCAGCTGACAAAATGACAATATATACAATGGCAAGAAAACAAAAGGATGCCAGACAGAATGGAAATAAAGTGTTCAGGTTATTCAGTGTTTGGTTAGAGTTAGCTTATTTGCATGTACAGTTTTATTTTGATATTCGTTCATCATCTTTTGACACTTTCACACTCTAATTTCTGTAACTTTGTCTAATGTTTTAGAGTGACACAAACAACTGATACCACAAAACATCACAGAACTCATCCAATCCATTGATAATATGTTATAGTTTACAGCAGTGTGATGTCACTTTTTGAAGGATGATGTCATTAAGCAACTGGATTTTAGGTAAAGGAAAAATGAATCAAACTGAACCAATTCAAACAACATTTCCAAGAAAATGTTTTGTTTGAAGCATTTGAATTAGAGAAAAGAACAAACAAAGAAACAACTAGGTTGTTTTAATGAACTGGGGCAATGGAAATAACTACTAGTAGATATTTGGAGGAGAATTATTTAAAAACTCTCCCATGTCTTTAATTATTTGTGATTTTCTTAAAAACAAAAAGGTTATACTATTCATATTTAAAATGTATAAATATTATTATATGCATTTATATTTCTACATGTAAAATGTGGTTTTAATATTTTATCCAGCATTTAGGCCTAGCTACTGTACATTATTCAACATACATGCCTATGATGGGAACATGAAAGTGTACAGCGTGATAAAATGATGCTATATGAATTCAACGCAGCAAGACTTTGTTAACTAATCATTGTTAACTGATATAAAACTCTTTGAGAAGAGCTGATTCTACAGCAGTGGCAGTGGAGAGCTGGTAAACTGTTTCTGTGGCGTTTTACAGACCACGGTGTGTCCATGCCAAAAACTCTAATTATACTTTCTCATAAAGCCCTGCCATGCTCAGAAACACCTGAAGAGCAGACGTCACCGCACTCAGGATATTGTTATTCAAATGTTTCCTCATCAGCGGCTAACAAAGGCCAATTTGCATGCCATTTTTAAATAATATCCAGCACTTAGCAGGTACTTGCCACTAACAGAAAACCACTCAAAAGCAAACGTCTAGTCATTTTTCGTTACTGGGAATTATTTGGGTGTTATGAACATTGTTTTATTTATTATAGTTACAGAAGGTCAATTTTTCTGTTGAATTTCATGTGAACATGAAAAGGTCGCATTGCCTGAAGACATAAAAGCGGTACTTCAACAGAACTGACAATGAAAACAACAGCGACACCTACCGGTTGTTCTGTTCAAATACGGTCACTGCACACTGATTACAGATCGCAAATAAAGTAAACAATCATTTTATCCGACCAATCCATCCAAGTGAGACTAAGCTAGTAGAACTGTAATTATATAAAAGTAAAACCTCTCACATCAGTAACTTAAAGGAGCAGTTCATGAAAAATAAATAACATTACCTCACTGTGTACCCACCTCAACTTTCTTTCCATGCTTTCTTCTGCGGTAAAGAAGTGTGACGTCTTCAGATATTTCCTTTTGTGTTCTGCAGAACAAAAACGAGGATAAGAAATGACTCATTTTTGACTGATGTTCATTTTTGGGTGAGCTATTCTTTGCAAAGCCTTACACCTACAAATACAAAGCAACATAAACACCGCGTGTGAACCAATTCATTCGCGACTGTTTACTTTAAGTGAGATTCAGAAAATCCATGATAGCATGCATTTAACTAGCAACAAAAAATTGAGCTACATTTTATATAACGTTATGTATTAAAAATAATCTCCACCTAGGCCTTTGTTGGAGTAACTTAATGAAACGATCCCTTTCTCTACCCATGGTGCTTTGCTCTCATTAAAAGCCTGGATGTCTCAGTGAAATGGTACAATGTGTTTTTAACTTCTGAAGGTTTTGATCTGAATGAGACAGACAGACAGCCCTTTCATTTCATGAACATGGCATCGCACTTTGAACAGCAATGTTTTAGCGTGAGTACTTCATTAACGTGAAGGTTACGCTTTTATCACCTGCGCTGGAGCCGTCAGCGAAGAACAGAACGGTAACGTAGATAGACAGCCTTACTGGAAAAGGAAAAACAAAACTGCAAGCAACAGACAGAGTGAAGCATTGAGGTACTGAGCCTCGTAACAACTCTTCAGAGGCTGAAAAGGAAATCAGCTACTTATGGGGTTACAAGACTGCACGTATCACACGCACGAGTTGGTACTGTTGTAAAATGGAGGCCTGTATAACCAGTTAAAATTGTCATGTTGAGTGTTTTGTTGACCACTGGACAGTGGTTACATGGCTAAAAGAGCTGTAGATAAACGTATGCTCCCAATATGCTGTCCGGGTAATAACATATCCATGTTTGGCAAATAAATTGTTCCAGTTGATTTTTTTTAAATTACCTTATAAAATGATATAGCTACAGTTTCTTCTGTAAAAAGACATTTTGAAAATGCCCTTTTTTTTTTTTTTTTTGCAACATCAGTAGGATCAATGGATATCAAACGCCAATGAACACAGTACTATAGCAGTTTATTGTACAAAAGTAATGGAAAAAAGTAATCATTTAATTTTTTTTAACATTTAATAAATATTATTTAAAACTTAGCAGCTTTATAGTTAGTGTTTGATTTCTAAATGTCTCCTGCACTTTGATTAATTGAAAAATTCAGTGCACAAAAAAAAAAAAATGTTGCTGACACACACCTATTTAACCTTTTTTAGTGAAAGGTAAAGTTAAAAAAAAAAAAAAAAAAAGCCAGATATACTCAAACCAATAAATAATCCAGGTTTTGTCTTTGACACTTTCCAGAAATGATCTGTTATGATAACTCTGAAAATTTTTATTATGATAGTAATTAGTTATTAATAAATCAGTGCCAGTGATCATATTAAATCAAAAGTGAATTGCTTTGGGGAACTAGCAATAAAAGAAATGTGCTCTTATGCCTTAAAAAATGTCACATGAATTTTACCCTTTCAAAATGCTTTTATTCAATTATATATAATACTGCACAATATAAATATGCTTAAAATGCTTTAGTATTCTACGTTTTTATTAAGTAACAGATGAATCTGCACCACAGCACAGAGGAGTATGACTGAACACAGCTTTTGATGTCGACAAGAAAAGATATGGGAAACATTTTTCCTCCCTCTTGCTGAGATCACAGAAATAATAATCATGGAAATTCTCCAGTAAACCTTGTGTTGGACACAAAAGTTTGGTGTAACTTTCAAGGTCCTTAAAAGAAAAACAGGTTGGGACAGACTCGTCCTTATCTGGTTCAAGAACATGTGCACAAATATACATTGTATATGTGTTACAATGCTTTTTCTTTTTTGTAGAATAGGTAAGTCATAATCATTACGTTTACCTGACTATAATGATTATTGATTGATCAACAACAGTTGAACAAATTAAAATGTGTAACTGGGTACTTGTACTTCCAAACAAGAATTAAGAAAAAGAGTAAAACAAATATGCCCGAATTTTATTGATACTTAAACTATTGAATAGCAGTTTATTGAACTGGTTAGTGATTGAAAAACAATTAAAGTGAACTAAAAAGTAAATGCAGTGCAGACATTTGAGTCCATTCATACTGACATGCAGTCACATACAGTTATAATTAAAGGGGTGCTATTATGCTTTTTCACTTTTTCAACTTTAGTCAGTGTGTGTATCTTTGTGCATAAAAAAAGATTACAAAGTTACAAATCTGAACTCCAAAAGGAGATATTAAGTTTTTTAAAAATCCCTTTTCAAGAACAAAATGAACGGCTCCTTTGGTCTACAGCGTTTGTTTTCCACATGCAATGACGTCACAACGCGGTCCATTAGAATATCATTAAATTAAATCCCGCCCACAGAAATTCAAATTATTGGAGGGAGGGTAGGGAGGAGGTGGGGGATTAGCCAAACTTTAGCGATGCAGCGCTTCAACGAACCGCAGCGTGGCGGGTATAAACACAAGCATTGACTAGAGTGGCCACTTTAGAGCTCTAACGCGCCGCAGACGTGTGCTGTACAGGGGGTCGAAACACACGCCGAAGCCATGACCTACTCCGCTGCAGACGTTTGCAGTGTGTGGTAAGAGATTTATTTATCATAGCTTCACTTATAATGCAAGTGTTTTTAAAATGCATAAACTTGCACTAGAATAGGCTAGGCTGATCAGTGATGATGTTCTTTGATAATGTTAGGCTGCTTTTATCCTTATGCTGGAGCTGGTTTCGGGCAATGAAACCAAGTATGTAAATAATTAAATACATTAGCACAATAATATCATGTATTGGCAATCTCGCAGGCTGATCATAGAACCCAAAACTACTGTAGCGTATTATTTACTCACCCTCCATGCATCCTAGGTGTATATGACTTCCTTCTTTCAGACGAATGCAATCGGAGTTTTATTAAAATTTATCCTGGGACTCCCAAGCTTTAGAATAGCATAGAATAGGTGTTTCTCCTCATCAGTCCAAAACAAGTCCAATAATATGCATCCATTCATAATAAAAAGTGCCTCACACGGCTCCGGGGGGTTAATAAAGGCCTCCTGTAGCGAATCAATGCATTTTTGTAAGAAAAATATCCATATTTAAAAGCCAAGAATCACTTTAATCTAGCTTGCACTAACAGTTGTACATGGACCTTGCTTCTTTGACAAGGGGCGTGGCAGTGCTTAAACACCATTTTAGCTGTTCGCCAATCGCAACGCAGTGGGAGAGCTAACAAATCACAGCACATTTCGTTTTTCGGAAGGCGGGCCTTCATTAAACCTGGAACTAATCGATACTTATACTAAGCAATTCTAAATGACCTTTTGAAGAAGGTCAAAATATTCTCAAAATCTATCTAGCAGCTCCCAGAACCCCATAAAAACAGCCTGTGATCCATTGTGATGACTGGTGATGTGTTTCGCATGTGAAAGCATCAATCACATTTACTCCAGAAAATGACCAAATGTATTTGTTTTAACAAAGTGGGGTACAAAAGTTTTATTTATGGTGACCTTTCTAAAAAAAAAAAAAATGAAATCAAGGGTCAAAAATTGAAAATTTTGCAGTGCATTAGGATAAAATAAGGGTAGTTGGCTGTCAGGACTATTGGTGTTGATGTTGTTTATTTCAAACCACTAAGACAAAACAAATTTGTAAAAGTCAGTCAATACTTACACCTTGACTAAAAATACAATTTTATTTCAATGTGTCCTTGTTACATTTACTGTACTAATGACAGTAAATTATGCATAATTACAAGGAACTAATACTACACCAAACCCTAACCTTAAATAAATAGTAAGTACATGCTGCTAATTATAGTTGTTCAGTGCTTATTTGTGCAATTACTCTGTAACAAGGACCAAAAAAGTGAACAAATTTGTGACATTTCCATTGTCCAGGACAAAATACAGCTGATTCAGAATTCCCAGTGTTCAAAATGAACACTTGTCAAGCAGCAAAGTTAAAGGAGAAGTTCACTGCCAGAACAAAAATTTACAGAATTTACTCACCCCCTCGACATCCAAGATGTTCATGTCTTTCTTTAATCGTAAATTTTTTTTTTTTTTTTTTTTTTTGAGGAAAACATTTCAGGAATTATCTCCATATAGTGGACTCCAATGGTGCCTGCGAGTTTAAATGCAGCTTCAAATGGCTCTAAACGTTGAATGAGAGTCTTATCTAGCGAAACGATCGGTTATTTTCTTTAAAAATGTCAAATTTATATACTTTTTAACCTCAAATGCTCCTCTCGTCTACCTCTGCGTAAAAACTGTGTATTCCGGTTCATGACACTTAGGGTAGGTCAAAAAACTCCCATCTCATTTTCTTCTTCAACTTCAAAAACATCCTGCATCGCTGCAGAAGACTCTTCTTCATTAGCTGGGATCATTTAGAGCCCTTTGAAGCTGCATTTAAACTGCATTTTGGAAGTTCAAATTCACAGGCATCAGCCTGTGAATATTTTCTTTGAAAAACCTCATTTCTTATCAACTGAAGAAAGAAAGACATCTTGGAGGGTGAGTAAATTATCTGTAAATTTTTGTTCTGGAAGTGAACTTCTCCTTTAATTATATTGTCACACGCCTATCAGCACATACTGACATTGATTTGATAACTTTTTTCTAAAATATTAGCTATAAAAATTGAATACGGTATGAATGGCGTCAAAATTTCATTGTTAAAGACTTACATGGTTAAAGTGGGGGGGAAAAAAGAAAAAAAAAAAAAAACACGTATTCCAAAATATATTTAAGTATACTTGACCTATTTGATGGCTTTCAACTAAATCACACACCCTAAACAATAATAAATACATTTTACAGAACACTCTTAAATAAACTTGAAATACTTTTGTTTTATGGAAACACAGTTTAGCATCTCTACATAGCTGTTGGTTAAACTAATAAACTATCACAAAAAGATTTATGTTTTAATTTTGAAGGTTATAATGGAGAAAAACCTAATGGAAACATTTTTCTTAATATATTTCATAAACTAATATATTAAAACAATTTTTAATATAAATCTGTGCAATGTGAAGTATAAAGCACCGCATTAACAATGACGCTGCTGTTACGAGACGATACGAATAAATCAATTACACCGTTTTCTCTTTGCAACAATGTAGACTTTTATTTGTGAAAAAGTACAATACCTTGTCCTTACAAATAAGCGTATGAAAGAACTGAAAGAACATTGCAAGGCCATAGGAGGCGTTTCACAGGAGTGAATCTGTGCTGTGACGACAGTGTTCCTGGGGCGGCAGCTTTACCGTTACACGAATCCACACAGTCAACACAGACCAGCAAGACAAAACACAGAGTAAGAAAAGTTTGTACAGATTTCAAAAATGAACAAAATCACTCTCCTGCCCCAATAAACCATCATTCGTTAGAAACTTAAATCAATCTCTTATATTTTCACATCCACATCCAAAATCAGGTCAGGGTAACAAGTTGACCTGCCATTTTAAATCACAATAGTCATTCGAAACGCACCTTTGATTCCACGTTAGGAAAATCCCAGCATATAATAGGAAAAATAAGCTGTTCAAAGCAAATAAAAGTTGCAATATTGTTGTCTCTATTTGAATGAATATATATATACACATGGTAAAACGAGCCTAAATGAACGGCCAGCACTGGTCTCCTCAGAGCATGAATCGGAGCATGCTGGGAATACTAGCTATTCCACTCCTAATAACACCCATAATTAATGCCCTGCTAAGACGGCGGAGCGAAACGGTGGTGTTTACACTAATCTGAGACTGATTTGGTTAAATTACAGCTGCATTAGTGAGCTAGAATCATCTGGATGAGCTAGCTATGTCCTCCGCTGTGCATTTTCCTTGTCAGATTAGTACTATCATTAGTTCACGCTGATTCAATGCATCTCCACCTACTGAGCACGCTTTGATGCTCATCTACACCTTCAGCTCTGTACAATATGGTGGATTGATCTCCAATGGACCAACTGTACCCTGGAATATAATTACATGCCTCTTTATTGATTTACAAAAGAAAAGAGAACAAAAAAAGGGGAAAAAAAAAAAAAAAAAAAACTAAGCATAAAGCGTCACTGTCTCTCAGGTCAAAACAGAAGGATGTGATAAGATTTACAAAGCATGTGCACCAAATCACACGAACACATTAAATCACATTGAGGTTTTTTGGGTATGACATCTCTTTTTTTGCATTGTACCAAAGGGGAGGGAGGAAGGGAGAGGGCACAGGGAAGTTTGTGGAAGAACAGAGCTGCCCCCTTGTGGAGAGCCGCGTTGCACATGGGCAGGAAACGAAGGGACTTTCACCTCCTGAGTACGAGACTGGCAAAAGATTGAGCCGGTTCTACCTGCTGAGTCTCAGCTTGATAGAGTTCTTGACCACGGGGATGGGGTTGGCCGGGAGGATGGGAACATCCGACAGATCAGCGTTAGAAGTTTTCTGTGGAACAAAGAGGATGCATCATCAGATTTGAGAAGAATGGGAATAATCATGAGCGTGTCGTAACCGAGTGTTACAAACAAATTAATCATCTCTTCCATGATAAGAGTTTCTGTTTGAACAAGCTGTGACTGCAATAAGACATTTAGATTTATGTTGCTCTGCCCTGGGCAATCAACAGAAATTTCACTGGTCCAAAATCTTGGTATACTCACTAAATTAAATAGTTTAATCCATTTGCATTCTAGTTTTTGTACAATTCCCTAAAAATAAAGCAGGTCATACCAGTAAGCTCAACTAAAAGCTTCATAATCATGAGATAAGACAATTTCTGATAGCTGAGAAGAGACAGTGGACTTAACATGGGCCTTTTTTCATAGATCTTTAGGAAATAGGAAGGAGGAAGTCAAATTATGTCAGTGTGATTTTAATTTCAAAAAACTATTTTTGTTAAACTGTAACACCAGTGACAACTCCAGGGGACCACTACTCACTTTATATATTTTATAATATTTATTTAGCATTTTGTCTTTATGTCATTTACATCATATATTTGATAGTTATGAATACATTATTATATTTTAAATAGTACAAAAACCTGTTCCCTCTGTACATGGCTATAGGGACAAGCAGTTTTGTGGTGCTTGGAATTCTATATAATTAATTAAAACACAAATATTGCCACATTGATGGCTCAAGTGGTGTAATTGTTAAAATAACATTGTTTTATTTTAATATATAAAGAAATTGCAACCCTAAAGTGTTTTTCAAGTGTAATTTTCCTATAAAAAATTACATTGTCATAGAATGACCTAGAAATTTCCATTCAGCTCTACTGAAAACTATTTAAAATAAAACAATGATAATCAAATAAATGATATTTGAAATATACTTTACACACAATTATATGCAAAAACTTGTCTTCAGTCAAATTACAATTTAAAACTTTTTTTTATACTATTTTTATTATAATATTTAAAAATGCAAATTAAATACAACATATTTGTTGTTTTAAAAAGCTGAATTTTCAGAATCATTACTCCAATCTTCAGCATCACACAACTGTTCAGAAATCATTTTATAACATGATTTGGTGCTAAAGAAACATTTATCAAAGTTGCAAACAGTCATGCAGCTTAATATTTGTCAAAACCATGCCAAATACTACTTTTAAAAAAAATTCATTTTGGCCTTAAATCTTTAGAATTAAAATGTACATCATAACCCTTAATGCACAAAGCATAAAGACATTTCATTAAAACAGATTAAAAATTCTGTTATGTTTGGGGCTGTTTTGTAGGGTTGTCCCCAAATAACTGACTAACTGTTAGTCACCAAGAAGAATTTTATTAGTCATTTAAATCGCAAAAAAAAAAAAACCACAGGAAATGCGAAGTCACGCAGTCCATGACGGACAGATGGTTAACGGCTGTGGTAATATAGGGGCAGGACATCCAACACTCACCTATCATTCATCTACCTCAAATATGGTTTATCATTTGAAAATGTAAGTAGTAGCAATTTCACACAGCCGCTCAATCTAACATTAACCAAAAAATTTGCGCTGTTGAAGTGTCTGTGCAGAGTTTGGAAGCTTAACAGTAGTGCGCTCACTGCATGACAGATGGTCATGGTCATGGTCATGCAGATAAGAGCAATACATCTTTTTAATCTATAAACACTCTACGTTTATTTGTGTGCACTCACAATAACAAAACCTTGCGCTTTTGTAAAGTAAAGAAAGCAAAGAGGATGCGCTTTCCAGAAAAATCTTTAGTCGCGGGAAGCCCTAGTGTTTTGTGAGCTTTCAGTAAAAACAGAAAGTGACTTGAGTTGAGCCTAAATAGGATAAGGATTATTATGCATTAGTCAACTGGACATGTCCTTACCTGGGTAAGCGGTATCTTCTCTGTTGTTTCTACCGCCTGAGAACGACAGGAAATAACATCAGCATTTTGCCTTCTCACATATTCACTCCATTTATCATTGTAACTAGCATACCCTTTTTTATCATTGGTTTACCGTTAATTCTGTCTCTACTTTAGATTCACCCTCTGAAGGAACAACTTCAACGCTCTCCTGAAAAAAAATAAAAATTCAACAGTCATGACACAAACACTGAAACCGAGCACTGAACAACCTGAACATTAAAACAAGTTGTCTATTCGAGTTGAATGCAAAGGAGATTACCGCTTGATCTGCAGCCACATGGCCATCAGTTTCACCTGAGGACTTTGCTTCTGGGGTTGAGGGCTGGAAGAGATTTCATTACACTTTTTAAACACTATCCACACTTTAAATGTAAGATTAATTGATTGACGCTTGAATGGGGGGGGGGGGGGGGGGGGGNGTAATTTTGCAGTATTAGTTGTTAGTGAACATTGTGTGAAGGACAGGATTGAATAATAAACCAACACAATGACGAAAATAAAACTTTTAACGTGAGAGCGTGTAGTCTTACCTCCTCTACTTTGGCTTTCTTGGATGTCTCATTCTCAAGGGGTGAGGCAGGTCTCTTACTGGCCTGGCCAGAAGATGCACATGGACTAGGATGAGGGTTCTGTTGTACACTGTCCACCTTGGCTTTCTTCTCCGATTCATGCTGAATGGGTGAGGTGGGCCGCTTTAGTGAAGCTGCACCCTTTCGTGAGGCATTGCTGCTGGAAGTCCCAACATTATCTGGCTTAATGCCATCCACTGCAATGATCAACATACAAAATCAGTACTAGCAGAAGTATTAAAAACAAACTAAAAAAAAAAAAAAAGTTTCTCCAAAACATCAAAAGTCTGTCATCATTCACTCACCCTCATGTTGTTCCAAACTCGTGTAACTATTTTCAGTGGAGCACAAAAGGAACAATTTTGAAAAATGTTTATGCTGTTCTTTTCCACAATGACATTTAAACCACCTTTCATTTGCCATATCACACCACATTTGACTTCTGTCATAAGAAAATATGGTTCAAGTAATATTACTTAAAAAAAAAA
>JAHKKF010499474.1:0-19340 GCA_019740295.1 Labeo calbasu
TATTTATTGAGTGTTTTTTTTTTAATTTCTGCATTTATTTTCCTTTCATTGAATGAAAACGAAAAGTGTAAAATTTTATTTTGTGAAGGGGCCACTTCCTCAGTGTCACTGCATTTACACAGCTGTCACAATCTAAGAAATACTGAGTAAACTACGGAGTAAACCATCTGTAAGATGATACTTCTGTTTATGTATAGAACAAATGAACTCTTTAGCCAATTCCTATAATGCTTATATGCTAAAAATGTAATCTGAATTTGAGATAAATGAGGGCCATTAAACAGTAAACAGGTTTTGCCACTGATTAATCTTTTGATCCAAACAAAACAGGAAGTTCTCACTCCCTATTATACTCAGACACACCAGTATGCTTGTGCCCTCTCTCTTTCTCTCTCAAAAATACCATGACTAATGGAAGACCTTATGACCCAGCCACACGCAAATGCTAAAAAAAATACTGCAGTAGTAACTGAGTTAACCCTCCACCCCCACACATATACAACAGCTCACAAATCTTAAAAACACTGATGAATGTGCACATAAAGCAGATTAAACCTACAGTATAAACACAACAAAGATGGAGGGATCAAATGTGCAGCAAACACGTTCAAAATGCCTTGACTCATCATTCCTGTCAGAGACAAGTGCAGCACTGATTCCAGGCAGTTTCCGGATAGTGATGGTCACTGTTCCGCTGATTAATCTTATTTGGATGGAATGAAAAGCCCATAATCCTGTATCCTCTAACTTCTTTACTAAAGAAATGTCACATGAATTGTTTATTTTTAGAGTCAACATTTGTAGATGTGAAGTAAGTTTAGAAAAACTTAGTCAGCGGCTTTAATCAATCTTTTCAATGATCTTATGTTTCAATGGTCATTTTTTTCTATCTTGTTTTTTATGGAATCAAAGCAACATGAAAAACAAAGTTTTATTATAATTTTTCTTATAAGTACTTTTCCAAGACATACAGTCCTCTTATTTAAAGGTAGATACATTGTTTTATCATTTAAAATCCCTGCTTGTTGTGAAATGCTTTGCCTAATATATGTAATGACAGTTCGTATGTTACATACTGTAGAGATAACATATAAACAAATACACAAATGCTTTTTTGGGTTACTGTATCAATGGATGTAATGCCACTTTGTAACTTTTGTTTTTATTTTAATGAAAATCAAGAATGGTGAAAGCACCATACACACAATGCTGCAATCTTGTGTCAGATACAATAAATAAGAACAGGATAGTTAAAGTGGGAGAAAGCCTGAGAAAGAAAGATGGGGTTGGGGAGGTCATTAAGCTGTAAAAGTTCACAGCAAGAGATTGGATTTTAGAGACCTCCACGCTTGAACTAATCTGATAATTGTTTGATTGCCATTATGACAACAAAATGTGACGGCATAAAGTGTTCTTCATTATTATTAGAATCATGTACATCAGGCATTTTAAAAAAAGTCGCACAAAGTAGCACAAAAACAATCCCAGCAATACAGCAATGAGCAATAACTAGGGTCCAAGCAGTAAACATCTATTTAGTTCATAAATTAAATGACAAATTTGCAAGCTTATTAACCAATTACATTTACATTTAGATTTAGTAGACAAAAGGGGACAATGGAAGCAATCAAAATCAACAAAAGAGCAATAACATGCAAGTGCTATGACAAGTCTCAGTTAGTCTAACGCAGTACACATAGCAAGTTTTTTTTTAAATTATATAATAAATAAAAAGAAAACAGATAGAACAGAAAAAGAAAAAGCAAGCTAGTGTTAGAGGCCTTACAAAAAGAGCAGAAAAGCTAGTGTTATTTTTTTTTTTAAGAAAACAAACAGTAAGTAAATTAATAAAGTCTAAAAGGGCCTTTTTTTTAAAGAATAGAATTAGAATAGAGAGTGCTAGAGTTAGAGGGTCAAATAAAGATGGAAGAGATGTGTTTTAATCAATTCTTGAAGATGGCTAAAGGACTCAGCTGTTCGGATTCAGTTGAGCAGGTCATTCCACCAGGAGGGTACATTTAATGTGAAAGTCAATAAAAGTGATTTTGTGCCTCTTCGGGATGGCACAATAATGCGCCGTTCACTTGCAGAACGCAGGTTTCTAGAGGGCACACAAGTCTGAAGTAATGAATTTAGGTAAAGGGGTGCAGAGCCAGTGGTGGCTTTGTAGGCAAACATTAATGCCTTGAACTTTATGCGAGCAGCTTTTGGTAGCCAGTGCAATTTGATGAAGAGAGGTGTGACGTGCATTCTTTTCGGCTCATTAAGAATTAATCTTGCAGCCGCATTCTGGATTAGTTGTAAAGGTTTGATTGAACTGGCTGGAAGACCTGCCAAAAGAGCATTGCAATAGTCCAGCCTGGACAGAACAAGAGCTTGAACAAGGAGTTGTGAAGCATGTTCCGAAGCATGTTCCGAAAGAAAAGGCCTGATCTTCCTGATGTTGAATAAAGCTAATCTACAGGACCAGGCAATGTTAGCAATGTGGTCTGAGAAAGTCAGCTGAGCATCAATCACAACTCCAAGGTTTCTGGCTGTTTTTGAATGAGTTATGGTTGATGTGCCTAACTTGATGGTGAAATTGTGATGAAACGATGGGTTTGATGGAACCACAAGCAGTTCTGTCTTGGCAAGGTTGAGTTGAAGAAATGTCTATTTGACAAGCTGAGATCCGAGCAGCTATCGTCGGATCATCAGGATGGAATGAAAGGTAGAGTTGAGTGTCATCAGCATACCAGTGATATGAAAAGACATGTTTCTGAATGACAGAACCTAGTGATGCCATGTAGACAGAGAAGCGATGTGGTCCAAGAACTGAGCCCTGAGGTACCCCAGTAGCTAGATGTTGGGACTTGGATACCTCACCTCTCCAAGATACCTTGTAGGACCTGTCTGAGAGGTAAGATTCAAATCACTGGAGTGCAGTTCCTGAGATGGCCTTTGCCAGTAGGTGTTGACAGGAGGATCTGGTGGTTAACCGTGTCAAAAGCAGCAGACAGATGAAGCAAAATAAGTATTGAAGATTTGGAATCCGCTCTTGCAAGTCTTAGGGCATTCTAGCAGTCTCAGTTAATACTGTTCATCTTTTTACCGGTATATTTGATCATTATATTTGATCATTCTCATACACATTAAGCATGTCAATTCAGTGTAGTCATGAACAGCATTCACATCAATAATGTGTAAAATAATGTAGGGTTAAACAGATTAAAAACCTAAGATTAGTTCACAATTTTTTTTTTTTTTTTTTTACGATATCCTGGGGGGAACAGCAAGGGAATGTTGACTCTTTAAAGCATGATCCAAGGAAATCAGGTTATATAAAAATATAAAACACTACCAAATACCAACATTTTCTGCTTGGACTACTAATAAAAGGAATTTAAAAAAAAAAAAAAACTTACAGAAACAAAACAGTTTCTGTAGCAGGAAAAAAAAGTGTGCCTAAAACACATGCTTTCAGATACCACCAAGCCATTAATGAATTAGTAACGCAATTCAGCTAGAACTTTCACATAAGTTTCACTCTTGTAAAAGACTGTTATTTCATCATAAGAAGGAAATCAAGCAAAAATATCAGTTATGTGACACTTCCTCTATTTCAGACGCAGTGTGATGGTAAAGCAATATAAAACCTCCCCATGTTGTCATGTTGTGAAAATGAATTGCTTCTTTGAGAGAGAGAATACACTTGCATTAGTTTCTTTACCAGAGAGGAACAAAAGACCTCTGTACTAAAAAAGCTTGGTGGGTGCACACACACACACACACACACCCACACACACAGTGGTGGGTTCAACAGAGGTCACAAAAAGACTTTTTGTGGCACATTCACAATTTAAAAAAAAAAAAAAATACATGAACCATGAGCTCTCATAGGCAAATAGGAAAACCACATGCAAATTTCTCTATCTGATTCTACGAAGCAGAAACTGTTAAAAATACCACTTTGACAACACACCATCTCTTCATTACTTTTTTCTATGCATGTCTTCTTTTGTTGTACATATCCCTCCATTCAAAAAAAAAAAAAAAAAAAATGACCAGACAAACACAGCTAACACATACACATACAAATATCTACACACACTATTGCCAACGAGTCCAGACTCATAGACAAGGGGACATGTGTCACTAACTCTATTGCTTCCTACAGTACAGCATAATCATATGAACTATATATTATGAAACTCATCATTACAAATGCAAGCTAGACAGATCTTATGCTGTGGTTAGTTTACTGTTAGGTATTGCTGGCATATAAACTAAGGGTTTTCAGGTTAGTTGTTAAAGAGTTGTTAGGACCTTTTGTCTGGTAATAAACGCATGGTTACTAGAAATTAATTAGGTATTCTGGCCTGTTGTTAGGCTGTTCTGGCTAGGGAGTCTACTGGCGTACTTACAGATGTATCAGTACATTAAACTGTGTATTTTAACACTAAAAACTTTAGAATACACCTTGGTTGTGAGTGTTCCTACAATTATCCTCACCTTTATTGGCTTTTGGCATTTTTTGATGAGCTTACATGACCTTTTGTACAATGCAATATTACACAAAATAATTGACACAAGAACATGCTTCCCTTTTTTTTAATTCTACAGTCAAAAATCCTGAAAAAAGCACATACATAGGACTAACTATTGCATTTTACATCAAGCAAAAGGAAGCCAAAGCATATTCAACACACACAATTTAACTTTGAACTGCTGTAAATAATCCATAAACATAATTTGACAGCTTTGGACAATAAACACTGCACAATTATTTTGCTCAATCAAATATAGTCCAGGCAAAAGGTTACTGTCAATAATCTATTTCCAGAAACAAAGTTCAATCTTTTATGATGGGGCATGGATTGGAATTAACCAATCACCTCTGGTCATCTTTTAAAGGGGTCATCCGATGTACTCAGTGCATCGTCAGAAGAATGGCATCTACGCTAATATTAGTCTGTTTCTTTCTTATTCCGAGGTCACCCTAACCACCAGATCCAGTCCGTATCCAGATCAGATGGTCACTGCAGTCCTCCGGATCCATTCCGTACCCAGCCCAGACGGTGGATCAGCACCTAGAGACGACCGCTACAGCACTGAATGTCAGCGGCGACCACATCGACTAGATGAGCCCAAGAGACGGATCCCCAGTGAAGACCTCGTCACCTAGACGGCTGTCGGCACAAGACCGCGGGACCTGGTGAGTCCTCTGTGTCTGGCCAGAGGAGAACTGGCCCCCCGACCGAGCCTGGTTTCTCCCAAGGTTTTTTTGGCAATGTCGCCTCTGGCTTGCTTAGTTGGGGAAACTTTATCTTCACCTTATCTTTACACAATATTGTATTTTATTTTATTGTATTTGATTAACTACCTTTACCTGAAAATTGAGTGTTTACTGTTGCCTTTGGCATTGTTGATGTACTATTTCCTATTTAATACTGTACAGCCGCCTTGTCACAATTCTGTATTGTTAAAGGCGGTATATAAATAAAGGTGATTTGATTTGATTTGAGCTAAAATAGCTGTCAATCAATTGTTGTGGGAAGGGCCTGTGCAGAACTGCGTCATTCTGCCAGGAATCTCAGAACAGCCTGATCTAAGAAAGTGATCAATATTATTGGGGATTATAGGGTATCCGATGACCCCTTCAAGTGATGCCAATTAACCCTAAATTAAAATGAGCTGTTTCTATAGAATTTTCTTAGCATCTTCTTAGTTGCATATTATTACTGAATCCATGGCCTGCAAAGACCTTAAAGAAATTGTGTGGGTTACTTTGTGAAGAGGTAACAATCAGGAGAAGGGTACAAAAACATCTCTAAAATATTTGATGTGCCATGGAATACAGTAAAGGTCATCAACAACAATTGCAGACAATGGGACATGGCAATAACATTCCAACATCTAAACCCACCTACATTTAGCCAAAACCATGTGAAAAAATGTTTTATGGCCTGATGAAACTAAATAGAATTTTTGGGCCACAATTTTCAAAGGTATGGCACTAAAACAAGTTGGTCATTAACCAAATAACATCACACCAAGATGAAGCATGGTGGTACAAGCACTATACTATAGTGGTAACAGATAAAAGGAACCATGGATAATGCCAAATACCAGACCATTTTGGCACAAAACCTGCAGACATTAAAAATCTGAAGATGAATCTCCACCAAGGGAATAGCTAATGTGGAACTGGGCAAACTTGCAACTCATAATCTTGCCTCCTCACGCTAAAAACCATACAAGTCAGCAATGCAATGCCCAGTGTGCACAAGCACCAAAGTGCCCTTAAATACAATCATGACTTCATACAAAACTGATGTGACAGATGCTGTTTTTTTTATATTCTGATCTTTACCTTTCACTCTAACTGATCACCTTGAGTGACCAGAAAGGGTTTACTGTTGAGAACATTGGATGAACTTTAGGATTATTTGAGGAACCTTGTGGCATATGAATTCAATTGGACTAGTTTGGTACCATTAACAGCTTTGACACTTTTTTTTTTTTTTTTTTTTTTTTTTTTTTACATAGTGGGAAAATGTCTAGCTAAAAGACCTGCTTTCCCTTTGACTCAAAAGTCTCAGAATGTAAAGCTGTGCTCACAGGCTGCTGAGGCAAAGGAGGTCTTCGGACATCACCCTCTTGAGGTTTGAACAGCCATTTTATGTCCCAGCATGGGAGTCTTTTTAGGGAGAAGCTTTCGCAGTAGTGAGCACACTGGTACTATCCAATAAACTATCCAAAAGGGATTACAATTTTATGTTGAATAAATAAAAAAAAAAAATTGCAATGGAAGACCAATCATACCAAATCAATGGAACTGCCATTACTTTCTCTTGAAGTTTCACATAGACTTTTTGGTTTCTTTCACCTGTTCCAACTGCTTACAGTGGACTCTTTGTATTCTGGTGTATTCTGAGTACACACACACTCACCTGCTGTCTCTGCAGTCTCTTATTTCTCAGCCGGCTCCATGATAGGATGAAAAGGATTCTGCATCTGACAGAGAGACACAAAGAGGATTCAGATGGGAATATTTGAAATGAAGAGAGTCAGAACTGAAGGACAGTGAGTGTCCCCATATGGAGTAAGAGTTCATAGTACAGCATCACCCCTGGTTATTCTGATTAAGTTGACCGTATTAATGTTTGGCAAAAGAAAAACAGAGTTCACTAACACACTCACCGCCCACTTCATTAGGTACACTTGTTCAACTGCTCATTAGTGCAAATATCAAATCAGCCAATCACAATGCATTTAGGCATTATGAAAACAATTTGCTGAAGTGCAAATGGAGCATGGAAAGAAAGGTGATTTAAGTGACTTTAAATATGGCATGATTGCTGGTACCAGACAGACTGGTTTGAGTATTTCATGAACAGCTGATCTACTGGGATTTTTATGCACAACCATCTCAAGGATTTATAGAGAACGGTCAGAAAAAAGAAAAATATCCAGTGAGCGGCAGTTCTGTGGGTGAAAAGGCCTTGTTGATGCCATAGGTCAGAGGAGAATGGCTAGGCTGGTTCGAGCTGATAGAAAGGCAACAGTAACTCATAACCTTTTGTTACAACCAAGGTATGCAGAAGAATATCTCTGAACGCACAACGAAACTTGAAGCAGATGAGCTACAGCAGCAGAAGACCACACTAGGTTGCCTGGATTGATGAGTCTTTACACTGCCAAAATGATTTACTTACTTAGTACTTTTGTCTTGTTTTTTAGCATAAATGTCTAAAAATTGTTAAAACTGCACTCCATACGTTTTGCCTTTTTGCAGCCATCTCTGTGTTGAAATCTGCAATTGCATCTATTTGCGAAATTATCTTCAATACGTGGGTTGTGCACGGCATGGCTCCAGCAAGGATCAATCTAATGTTTTGAGGTGTATGTGTGGCTGTCAGTCACAACACCGGTGTGGATACTGTACTTCAGAATCACAGATTCTAGCCTACGTCTTGGAATATATGACCCAAATAAAAATTTTCACCAGATAATGTCATCTGAACAAGTAAGTAACAAGTCTGTCACTTTTGTTCTGTCAAACTGAGGAAAAAAGCATTACAATAAATCACACTACCAATGCTGAATAAATCTAATGATTGGTTACCTCGTATCACATCAAACTGTGCAAATTATTATCGTTACACTTTGTTCTCAAATTGCTAACGCTAACATCAACATTGCGTGACTACATATAGGCTATATAGTTCTGTATTAGCGTGTAGATTTCAATTTCTGTACAGTCTAAATCTCTGATTGTCATACCATTAAAATTTCATACAAAGAAATTCTTTTAACTCAAAAAGCAAATTATTCTTCCTTAGAACAGGTTCTCTTTAAAATACAAATCTTGTTCAATTGAGTAAGAAAAATAATCTTAATTCAAAAGGCAAAACAAAATTATTTTTATTGGTCATATAGGTTGTAATTAATTTAGTGTTGTCAAATGATTAATTGCAATTAATTGCATCCAAAATAAAAGTATATACACACATAAACATTTTCAAAATATATACTGTACGTGTGTGTATTTATATATACATAATAAATATATACAGTATACACACATATATTATGTAAACAAAAAAAAATGTTATTTTGGATGTGATTAATCGCGATGAATCATTTGACCTCACTATTTGAAATTCTCATTTATAAAGATTTCACATGAATATAACCCATTCTCATGAAAACACACTTTTTGTTAGGAAGACTCAATAAGGGTACTGGAAACCGGTACAAGGTGATGTGCCAAATCGGTTGTGCTGGATAACTGTAAATCTCACTTTAAATTAAACGTTTTATGCATGCCTGAAAACAAATGGACATTCTCAGAATTCTGTGTTGCATTCATCAACAGAACAGTGTTTTAGTAGAGACTGATTGCAATGGTAGGATTTTTGGGCATGTGCTCTTGCAATGGCATGTTTTTGTGCAACTATAGCATTCTTTAATGTACTTAAGTGCTTCAAAGTACCATGTTTCTTTGTCACTGTCATCCTTTACAATACCATGCTATTTTAATATAGTAATCATTGTAGAATATTATATATATATATATATATATATTTTATATATATATATATATATATATATATATATACACATATATACACACACATACACGCATGCATACATACATACATATTAAAAAAAGTATTAAATTATAAAGTATAACTATCTGACCCCCAGACCACTGTACGATTGGTTACTAGAGAAGTGGATGCCAAATGTTGGCCCAGAAACGCTTCGTCTAGAGGGGGAAAACAGTTAGTCTCTCTCGGTTTCTCATAGAGCTAGTTACAACCTAACCCTTACCCACATCCTAACCCCATCAGAAAACTTTCTGCATTTTTACAGTTCTAACAAATATTACTTATCTTTTTATTTTTTATTATTTATACCTTTTTACAAATGAGGACTTTCCCTAAAGGAGTTTTTGTCCGGTTTAGCTCTCTTGATACAAATTTGTCTCCAAAATATGCTTAAGTAGGCACAGCACACACGCACACACACACACACACAACTAAGCGAACAATGCTTGCAGAACCAAAACACACAAAGCACAAAGCAGTGACGTATACACACACGCATTGCACGATGCTTCGAGCAGCACTGCTTGCGTACACTGTCAGACAAACAGACACACTCAGACAGGAGAGCACAACCATTCTTCATTTGAACACACATGAACACAGCAAGCACTATGTCCTTATCACAGAGCAAACAGAGAGGCACAGTTGGAGGTACAAGCCTTACGGCCCTCCAACACGGAGGTATTCCTCTCTTTTCCTCATCTGCCCTGATCTACCTCCCGCTCTCACAATGGAATGTCTGGAATCCAGATTCCGCATAGAACTACATCCCCCTTCCCACAACACTTCTGACACACACACAGAGCCACAAACCCTGATCTTTGTCAAACAGAAAAATAATTCTCTGGTAAGAACAAGCTCCATAAAAAAAAGTGCTTGTTCGCATCTGGTGTAGACACTTAAAATCTAAAAGATCTAAAAGTAAGGGCCACATATTCAATTGAATAAGGAAGAGAGAATGTCAAAGATGCCGATTAAGCTTTTAAAAACTCATAGACTATGAAGGAAAACTGAATTAGACATCACTGAATACCAAATGGAGCTCAGTATTTTATAAAAGGGGATATGAATGGGGACATACCTTGACATAACTTGAATGAATTTGTAGTAAAGGTAGTGTCATTTAGCTCAATTGATTTAAAAAGGGGAGCACACTTTGTTCATAATAATTATGATCAACATGTTTTCCATTTACATCATTATATTTTACAGAAACTAATGATAAGTTGGCTGCTTGTGTAATTATAATCATAATGTCTCTCTAAACAACGAGAAAAGAACCACAAACAGTTGTAAAGTTTTCAAGTAGTAAATCTGTGATTGACATCAAATGTGTTTATTAAAAAAATAAATAAAAAATTATTAAAAATTGTGTTAAAAAAAAAAATAATAATAATAATTTGTACAATATCATGCGTGCCCACGGCAAAAACAAACAGAGCACTGCCATACTTTCCACATCAATTACAGCTCAGTACAAATATCCACACCATTTTAAATTTTATATATTTTTCGAGTCTGTGTGCCAGCTGAATTGGAAACAGCCCACTGGACAAAAAGGTTAGGGTCATTTTCACTTTTTAATTTCTTAGACAAAGCTATTGTATGGCAATAGATGCACTTCTTATGATGTGCTTTGTTCCTCCCGGTTTGGAGCTTGACAGACCATAGCCTTGACATTCACTTTCATTATATTAAGAGTGGCCAGGATTTTAATTTACTTTCTGTGTTTCATGGTCTTTTTTCTTGGGAACAATATGAGGTTAAATGCAAGCGCCCACATATACATATATATATATATATATATTTATATTTTGGGTTAACTATTCCTTCAACCTCTAAATTTAGAGTCCATTGTGCAGCTGCCCTTTCAGTGCTGTGCCACGGTGGCATAATTTCAATAAACATGCACACATGCACACACTAAAAAAGACGTTAATCAGTTACCTACTGAGGCCTGACTGAACAAAGGTCCCAGTTTAGCCGTGGGTGGAGCACACAAGTGTCTCTCTCTCTCTCTTCCTCTACAACTAACTGTATGTGCATGTTTGAAAAAAGCTGTGATACAAGTCTACATGAGAAAGTTATGCAAGAGCTGACAGACGGAAAGCACAGACATTACAAATTTTCAATTCATCACTCTCACACACGAGAGAGACAGAAAGATACAGTGTGAATTCGAAAACAGCTGTCACACCGCTTCAGATGACTACAGTGTGGTTTCTCACTTTTCATTCAGGACTCTCGAAAAACAGAAATGTGTATGATTATAAGTCATGTCTTCATCAGAGGTTATTATTGCGTTTTGCATGATGACTCAGATTCTACACTGGATCAAGTAGTGATCCAACACTGAACCAAATTTGTTTAATGCATTCAGCTGTTAATGCATGTACGGTAATTTGACAAGCAGGAACGAACAGACAGAGAAATTGCAGGGCAAAGCAGGTATGACTGTAATGCACAATTAATGTAACATTAATCCCATAACTGTTTATTGGAAAAAGGATAGATTTTAGACTTGTTTCATATATTAGAATTAGTCACTAGAAATTTTCTTTGTCTTTAACAGACGCATATTGGCAAAGTGGGTCGAGATATTAGGTAACCTAAAAGGAGTTATGAGTTTATTATTAACTTGATCTAAATCAATATTTTTTATTACATAAGAATGTGTTGAAACATAAATTAATACATCAATAAATAAAGGCACAGTCAAAACATACATGCCTATAAAGGATTTCAGACTACATATTAACATCTGTTCACATTTATTAAAAAAGATTCACATTTAAGAATCAATAATTAATTCGCTTTAACACACTTTCCCTCCATTATTTTCTCTACCTCTCTTCCATCTATTTCTCTTGGTATGTTTCACTCCCTCCTTTCCTGTTTCTCGATACAGAATTCTTTAGCATGTTCTGACTCGTGCGTAGAGAATTGTAGAATTCCAAGTGCGGGCACGCTAAGAGTTCTCTTCAGGTGTGCATACAGGTGTGTGAGTATGTATATGCATGGCAATCAGGCCTGCAGATGAGAATGCAAATTAGCTATAATGTAAGTGCATAAGACAGAAGAGACAACCATGCAAATGTGAGGCCACATATGTAAGAAAGCGGGACTCAATTAAAACCGTCAATCATGCATCTCAGCTGGGGTTCCACAGGAAATGAGTGCAGATGGCTTGTAATCACTTATTGTCCTGACACTAATTGATCAAATTATGGGCACAGACATGTAAAATAAAAGCGGAACCATGATTCATTTCTATTAACCACCTTTAGGCACTTGTGTCATTTGAGTAAAAACCTTTTTTGACTCTTCCCAAGCTTAAAAATTATGCCCATTTGTTAAAACAAAAAGATATATGGAAGGCCTATAAGATTATATTTCATTCAACAATGGCTACATATATATATATATATATATATATATATATATATATATATATATATAGCCGTAACCATGTGCTACCAAATCTACAGAAGCTTAACCACGTGCTCTTACTGAAACAGATAAAGAGACAGATGAATGCAGTACACCAGACCTGAATGAGTTTGCAATTGTGGAGAAACATCAGTGGCACACAAGGCTTTATGATTGTCAAGAACATCCTGACGCAACCCAATAGAAATGCTTCTTTTTCGAATATATTGCATGTTGACAAAGTTGTAACCTTTAAGGGAAGTAAACCTTGCCCATTTACCGTATAAGCATACTTCTTGTATCATTTAAAAAAACCTTAGCTACCTCTTTTTATATCTGATCTGATCAAGGATTCAATCTAAATATTTAGGGGACATGTTTGACAAGAGGTCATTTTACTACAAAAACAAACTTTTGTGTCAAATCTTTTTAACGTAAAAAAAAAAAAAAAATGGAGCTGCTCTCGCAAGATTTTTTTTTACCTTTATTTATATAGCGCTTTTTAACATTACAGATTGTATCAAAGCAGCTTTGCAGTATTAAATAGGAAAATATTGTGTCAACAATGCAATAATTCCTCTCATGTGATGTGATCTGTCTTTTCAAAAGCCTCAATGATTTTTAGCTGACTCCTCCTAACTGAAGAATAAAAAAAAATTCCAAGCTCCTATGACAATCCTTTAATTTAATACTAACTTTATTGCAAAAGTCATCACAGATGTTTAGGAAAACATGAAAACTGACTAGGCATAGTTGGGTCACTTTCAATTATATATAAAAGTTACATTAGTAACTACTAGTAATATTTTAGAAAAGCTGCATTACCTACAGTAACTAACAGTATTATAAAAACCCATTAACGGGTTTATAGCATGTGCAATGTCATGTCAAGTCAGTAAGACAGTAAATAGGGTCAATTTCATTGGCATTAAAAAACAGCATATTTATTATTTCTAAATGATTATGAAGAGAAACCTGTAATTCTTAATGCTAACTGATTCTCCCATACATAATCTGTTCCATACACCATACAGTCAGCCCTGGGGGTGTGCATGTGTGTGTTCGTCCCCATTTCTAAGGAAAAATGTTTTCCTGCACCGCTAAAACAAACACACACTCTGTGCTCTCACATGACTGAGAGAATCAGTCCATTCATGGCCCCTGTCACCACAGTGACCTCTCTTCTGACTGTGAGCGAGTGTGTGTGGGCATCCCAAAGTGTTTGTGTCCCCTGACTGATGACATCACAGTCTGCCACCAAAGTCTCTCTGAAGCTCTTGTCACATGTAGTTGGGTAAGGGCCAGCGAGTTCAACTCACAAAAACACACATCTACATACACTAATATACTATCTGCCTGAAGATGACTTTCAAAGTTTTATGACTCATAAGGGTGCAGAGTGACTGACAGACACACACACAAACAAGCCTCAGTACTGGATTGTTTATATTCAAATAAACAAACAAACAAAAAATAAACAACATTCAGTTGCAGGTTTACGATCATCTTACAGTAATTTAATTTGTTTGAAATGTCCTTGCTTTCACATATTAAAAGCATATAACACATATTTCAAATGACAGTCCTATATTTTCCTTAATTCTGAGCCACAAAAAGCAAAATTCATTGTAATCATAACGTCTGCCAAAAAAAGTCAATCCAGTAATTGTTATATTAAAAATAAAATAATTAATTTATTAATTGATTGATTAATTGATTGATTGATTAAAAATGAATATGGCATCTCATCAATATAGTAAACAGATTCCAGAATCAGAATGCCACGTAGTTACATTTGAGAAGTGCCTAATTCCAAGTTTTATTGAAGCAACAATAACAGTGTTTTTTTTTTTTTTGCCACATATTACAGTTACCATGGCCGCTGCATATTAATAAAAGGAACGTCTTAAATGGAATAGTTCATCCAAAACTAACATTTTATTTCAGAAGTTCACATTGTTTTTGTCAGACACTGAATATTTGTTTTAGATTTTCGCTATCGTCCACTAACAAATCCCCAGGTGTGGTCTGTGTGTTTGTGTTGTTCATTTAATAGAGCATTTAATAAAGTGTTCATAAAAAAACAACAACATAAACTTAGTAATACTTATTCTTTACATTAGATGCTATTTTTACAAAAATATATTGAATTTTTATATATATTTTGTTTACAAAAAACTCACTTCCACTTCCAACCGTACCTTGAATTCCACAGAATAGGCCACTGAAATCAGAATTTTCTCGTATCTAATTCAGCATCTAATGGAACACTGATTTAGCCGCAACCACCTTGGGAATGACGTCAAATTTTAAGAGTCTTGATTAATCTTGATTTGTCAAGAGCCTCTCCAGTGGTTCATTTCAAGAAGGATGTTTAGGTATTCCAAATTCTGAATTATCTGGAACGGATTACGAGATCCAGATAGTGCTTTTCAGTTTTATGTGCAATATGCATCAGCAGGTTGGTGGACGGCCTGTGGGCGTGCCCTGAGGCTGAGTGTGCTCAGGCTTTATTACTCATGTCTGTATGGCGTTTGAGTCATAATTTAGTCCAGTATTATGGCATCGCATCCGTCTACGACACACAGCCGATGTCGTGTCTCCCTGTCCCATAAACCCACGTTTTATGGACTTGTGATCGGTAAAATCCAGCCTTTTAACGAATGATCACAGTGGATTGATTCATTACGATTTACTGTTGGTGTGGTGATAAAATTGTGATTCCTAACTTTATTACTTGAAGATCTCGGTTTAATAAAGCAAGCAATCACTATTAATCAAATTAATGCCACCATCGGAACTCCATAAATCTCTTCCATACAACTGACACTGAAAGTCAAGCACGTCGGTTTGATAGCCTACTCATAACTTTAAAAAGGAATTTAGAGCATTTCATAAGTCCCAAAGTCTAAAACTTTTAGATAGAATAAGACGTCAGTAATAAGAAGTCAGTAATAATTAATCGATTTGGAGCACTAAAACACTTCTCAACTAATGTGTCATTTTTGCCGTCTCAGCGTACACATTTATTCGAGTGCAAATGATTAACAAACAAATTACGTTGAGGCTGGCAGCGCCTGAGATCAGAAAAGCAGTCGGCCAAGATCGTAACAAAATGTAACAAAACCTATGCAGTTCAAAGCATTACACACATTGCCGAACACATAACATTAAACTGCAAAACGCTCACCTTCAGAACAGATTATTCCAACTGGAATGGAATGTCCGACGCCAGTTCTGTAGAATTCGCGGAAACTAAATGTTAAAAGTTAACTGTCCGCGTCTCGGATTGAACTCCAAACACCGGTCAGGTTTAAGTCACAGTAAGAAGGCAAAAACTGAGCCTTCTATCCCTTCAAATGTCCAATGCAGTCTTTCATTCGACACGGTGCAGGTGAACAGTTCAAGTCTGCTTCCTGCTTTTTTCAGCAGGCTGAGAGAAACAAGCGAGCGATGGCTCGCTCGATTTTTTCCCCTGTTTGCTTTGTGCACCCTCCCTTTCCACACGTAACCGCTATTTTGTCAACAGTCCCCAAACACCCGAACTTCTGAGCCGTGATTTCACCCGGAAATAGACCGAATGTAATTCGATAACAGTTTACGCAGTCGAGAATGTTTTAAATGTCGTGTAAATATCTCCACGCAGACTAGGCCCAGTGAGCTGCGTGACTCTCACTCCACTAATGCATTCCACTGGGATGAGGGTGCACTATATAACTGCTCTACTTTTTTCCATAACAACATGCTTTGTCTTGTTAGTTCAATACGACTTTAACTGTTTTTTTTTGTTTTGTTTTTTTGTTTGTTTTCCAGTATTATTTAATTGGCCCTGCCTCATAAAGTGAACTTTATAAATAATAATAATGATGATGATGTAATCAGAGGATTTATGGGGAAATTAAAATAAATGAACCGAAATTTTAATCGAGTGTATTAGTTGTTTTTTTTTAATCCATGCTATTATATTCTTACATATTTAGTTCCTTTAAAAGGACCTGTTACGTTTGACATCTAGTGTGTCGTTCTTTGGGATTTGCTGACCTCTAGTGGTGATAGCGGATATAATATAAAGCTACACAGGTTTAGAAAAACGGAAGGGTGAATGAAAGTACGTGTTTTCCAGCCCAAAATTAGAAGACTTAAGGAGACTTGGGGAGAGTTATATTTATTGCATCATCTAAGTGTATCATTTTTGGGCTGGAAAACATGTCTTTCATTCTTCACCCTTCCCTTGTTCTAAACTTGTGTATAGCTTTGTAGAGTATAAAAGTAGATGATAGGCAAAACGACAGCCTCAGTCACCATTCATTCTGTTCTTGGCGTATCTAATTTGACCAATGGAAAAGGAATTTGAAAATGGAAAAGGTACTGGTAATTTTAAATTGATTTTACAGACATTTCGTTTAACCCTAAAACACAAAGTAGTGTAATACTTGATTAAAAATGGCTAGACTTTCACATTGTGCTTTCCAGGTGTTTCATAGTTTGCAGTAATAGATCCATAATGGTTATCATGGCGGTTGTGGTGCTGCAGTCATTTAAAACCAGCAGACTGCCTTACTGATACACTTACTGTTGGTCATGTTTCAGTTAGAAATGATCAGATCTAAATTTCCTGATAAGCCTTTCCAAACCATCCTAAAACATTCTCCAGTCATTCCTGCGGTGAGCAGAGGCAGAAAAAGGACTGCAGGAGGAGATCAAGTTTCAAAGCACAAACTCTCTTTCAGTAATCCCACAGATGACTCCATACATGTGGAACTGTGTGTGTGGTTGTATATACATGAAGGAATGTGTTTGGTATTTGTTTAGAGAATGATGAGATGTATTATGATTTGGTAATGTTTGAAAGGTGCATTTTATGTGAATGTTTTAGGTTAAAATGTGACACAAATTGGTTGATATTAAATGGGAGGACCCACAAGCAGCATGCTTCCATTATTCACCCATTCCATTCTTATTTCATTAAACATTCTGTTAACGGGATCCAAACCAGCCTAACTCCTAATCTTATCAGCTGTAACTAAAAACATGTGACACTTGAAAGGAGCCCCCATGCCTAGGCGTATAATTACAGGTATCATAATATAATTTTTTTTAAATTCTGAACCTTGGGGAAGAGGTATGTAACATTTTTTATTTTATTTATTTATTTTTTTTTTTGCGCTTCTGAATTAGATTTTAAACCTTTAAGATCTCAATTGCAGAAAGGCTGTGCTGATGTGGTAAACTAGGTAGGTAGATGGGATATTAAAAGATTTCCATGGCTTTATTTAAAGGGATAGTTTGTCTTTCTGCTGAACACAAAACATATTTTGAAGAATGTAGGTAACCAAACAGTTTCTGGTGGCTTCTATGTATTTGTTTTATGGACGTCAGTGGAGGCTAGCAACTGTCTGGTTACCTACATTTTTCAAAATATCTTTTTATGTTCAATAGAAAAAAGAAACTCATACAGGTCTGGAACAACTTGAGGGTAAGTAAATGACAGAATTTTCATTTTTATATAAACTCTCCATTAAGTGTGAAAAAAAAGAAGAGAAAAGTAGAAGCTGAAATAAACAGCAAGTCATCTTCACAATCAACCTTCAGCTTACACACAGAATTTTTTTTAAGGTTTGGTATTATGGATTTTTTATTGTTGTATTTTGTAGTCCACTAGGGGGTTGAACCACTCAATAATGACAACTGTAAAAGTCAATGTCAGAAAAGGATGTTAGCAGACTATTAATGTTAGCACAAAAGTTTACTGATTTAAATTCATAAAAAGTGTGTAACAGTCCACTGAGACAAATGTGAATCCAAGTGCAGTTTTATTGATAAATTTTAAGCATGATACAAGAATAAACTAAAAAACATAACATAAACATGACCACTTGAAAGTGAGAACTGCATTTGAACAGAACTTGACTATACACCCTAAACAGACCTGACAAACTCACCAACAGCAGGTTACACAAACAAAGCTGGGGTTAGGGTTGGAGCTGAACTCTCTCTCTAATTAGAACTTGCCTGCCCCTGGCCTAAAACGGTTAATACACACAAGGATTAATGACATAAGTCACACCTGAAAGTAATCAAGACAATGAACCAATCATAACAGGGGCAAGTTCAAGCTCAAACCCGTGCACGTTTTGCTACGGTTTCCAGGTTGAACGACATGTTTCCTGGAAACGGTGCACAACGGTGTGCAACAGTGTTTGAGATACGTTTTCTCTTGTTTGGTGGGTGTGTCAAAAATGTCAGCCCAATCAGCAGCAACATGTATATAAACCACGCGGTATTAAAGAGACACTGATTAATGTAACATAAAAATACTATACATATTTATATATTTTGCTATTGTATTGTGGAGTGACACTTTCATAAAGTTGTCTATACTCCTCTGATTATATAATGGTAAATATTACAATATCATAGCACAACAACAGTGATCAGCAATAATGATAAGCCTAATAACGTTACTCACAATAAAAAATAATAAGGTCATATAGATCATAACACAGTCTCGGAGGTGAGGAGTGGATTATCCTTTGTTTTGTTTGTCTTTTCATCCTGAAATGTGAGGCAAATGTTGGATCACAATAATTAGGAACCACAGTTTCCACAAACCCCTTCAATCGATTGGGATGTTCTCTTTTTTCTGGACAGTAATGGCAGTGACTATAAGATCGAGCGTATTTTGCAGTATTAAACGCGTATTTATACCGATTTCATCAGGCTCCGAAAATTCTTCAAAAAGAACACAAAGAATGGCCTTCTCAGCTGCCATAGTTGCAACTCTTGCATCATCAGAACAGGGTGTTCAACGCACCA
>JAHKKF010499475.1:0-30154 GCA_019740295.1 Labeo calbasu
AGATGTTCTCTATATTAAGAAGCATTTACCAGCAGGAGCCCCATTTAGGCTGCACTCACTTGATGCTTGATACGAATTGAAACACCTGCAACATTGTCATGAAACAGCAGCACTTTTCCAAATCAAATAATAGAACCTCCTGCAGGGTGTTGATCTTTATTTTGGGCTACTAGGGCTAGAGCCTCTTTTGATGACTTTGTCTTGTGATTCTAATGAAAAACAGTTATTATTAACTTGGACTCTTCAACAGGTCTGTAATCCTTTCATATTGTTTCAAAATATGAGGATTATTCTAGGGGTATTATATCCCCTCTTACAATGTCCACTCAGTGGAACCCTGCAGTCCACTCGCTGAACACAAGCCACGTTGCAGAAAGGCTTAATCAACTATCCACCAAACAAAACACTTGAGCTCTGTCAGTGGTCTCATCAGGTTCTCAATGATATTTTGTGTTTTTGTTAATATCCACATACTCATGAGAAACAAGACGATGATGAATCTAAGGATAACGTGGCACATTGCAGACTATGGCCGGTAGGCCTATAAAAATGAACCAAGTCGCCAGGAACATCAGACCAGCCTGCAAGACAA
Source organism: Labeo calbasu (assembly GCA_019740295.1). Classification (NCBI taxonomy): domain Eukaryota; kingdom Metazoa; phylum Chordata; class Actinopteri; order Cypriniformes; family Cyprinidae; genus Labeo; species Labeo calbasu. The sequence continues at coordinate 593 of JAHKKF010499475.1, forward strand.
CACAAGAGACAGCAGCTGAACCTCTAAAGAAACACTCGGGATCAAGAATGAAGCTTTCCGTCTGTACCATCCTCATCACTGTTGCACTTTTGTCAGAGTGTTACTTCAGAACCGCTGCCATCCCCATGACCAAAGCTGAAGACACGGAGCCAGATCTGGAAAGCTTGAGCGAGAGCTTGGAGGAGAACGCTCTGAGATCCGCACCAGGCAACTCCAGGATCATTGTGGTTGCCGACTCCAATCTGCTGAGGACCCTAACATCTCTGAACAGAGGAGTCCCTCATCTCAGTCTCACCGAGAACCTTCTCAGCACAGAGCGCAGAGATGTCGGAACAGACCTGAGCCCGAGCATCGCCATCATCAAAAGGGACACCATGAGGTGCATGGTGGGAAGAGTGTATCGGCCATGCTGGGAGGTGTAGATCTTCTGGGACGACGAAAAGAATGCAATCAGATTTCCCTTCTTCTAATCCAGTGTTGCTTGTAGAGAGAATGTAAAGTTTGTGCTGTTTATCTGAAATTTATCTTGCAATTAAATGCTGAAAAGATTATTCTACCAAGGTCTTATCTGTTCTTGTCTGTTCAATTTAACACTTTCCGTTTTCATACTTCTCTTTCATTTGTGTTGCATTTGAATATGGGCTCTGAGGGTGTCGTGATCAGTGTTAATACCGTACATTTTTGACTAGGTAAAAATGATTATGTTTTTAGCACAAGTCATAAAAATGCTGAACTACCATACTTTGTAGTTATCATAGTTTTTGTTTAAAGGGTAATTTATTTGAATGAAAATATACTTTAAAATTTAGTCTAATATTTAGTTTAATATTTGTCATGCTATGCTCATTAATCTAAGTTTTACTCTGACTTAAGTGGCATCTCATTTTAGTTGATGAGAAGGTGTAAAATGAAACCAAACATTTTATATATTCATGTAGACATGTTCAAATTCAAATTCAAATTCACCTTTATTTATATATCGCTTTTAACAATACAGAATTGTGACAAAGCGGCTGTACAATATTAAATATTAAATATCAATAATGCAAAAGGGCAACAGTAAACATTCAATTTTCAGTTAAAGGCAGTTCATCACTGAATTCAATGATATCATCATCCAGCTATCCAGTATCAACCTTTAACAAAAACACTGTGAAAACTATACTTGTTTTGAAAACATGAGCTGAAATATTTTTGCCAAGTAATTAACATACAGGCCACTTAAATACAGTTAGGAGTTTGGGAAATAGACAGATGTACAGTCATTGTTCATGTTTCGAGTGTTGTATCGTGTTGTTACAACTTTTGACTAGCACACAACTTAGTTCAATTCACCTATTTTCATCTATTGTAATATTATGATTAGATTAATCTCAATCTCAAAAAAGCCTGACATTACTGACTTTTATTTTATTTTACGAAACAATGGCATTTTTCATATGGTTTTCGAGTATTTCTGACAAAATAATTAATAATTTAAAAAAGCCTTTTATAATAACCATTTACATCAGCAATACACTGTGGTTCTAGACTGTGTAAACATTGTTTTGGCTGTTTAAACTGTGCAACGCGTTCTGGCTCAACCAATAGTGAGAGTCTGGGGGCAGGACTACCTGTTTGTCAAATCAATGAAGGATGGGAATTGTGAATCTTTTAACAACATTAATGGGCTGAAATCCAATTTGTAGTCAGTGATGTGTGAAGTAATGAACACCTTTTGGCATGCAACAAAGGGGAAAGTAACCTTTGTCTGTGGCTTTATATGTCATTTTGTCATTACCAGGAATCTATTATACTTTTTGGCAGCATTCGTTCAGACTTTCCCTTCCTTCACAGCCTCTAACCGCTTTAACCTTATGGCTTTGATTAGTGCCACACTTCTGTCCATCCAATTACTTTTCCTCCAGCCCTTGCAACTCTTTAGCTGATTTGTGACCCGTTTAATCGGTTCTTCCTGTCTCCTGTCATTGGTTAGCGGTCAAACACAACAGTAGAAGTGATGAATATAATTTCTCACCTGATTACCTCTGTTAATAACACATGGGGCATGTCATGGGGGAGGCGATGTTTATTATAAGATAACAACAAGAAAGACACATTAATTAAGAACAAGAACAACCAGTATTAGTTATTCTGTTGTTGTAGCTCTCAGCTAATAAAATGTGGTTTCACCTTTCCTAGGGGAGACTGCAGATGATTTTCATGTGCTTCATTAATCGGAATGCTGAAATTGAACCTTGGCTATACGTTTTAACCGTGTAGTTTAGCAACAAAGCGCCACTGGATATATATTACTTAACTTGTCAAATCTTTACCTACAGACAGGGTTCAGTTTATGGGGCATCTGTGGGGACTATCCCTAATCCAATCTACTAATTTGTAAGCATCCACTGTCAAACTGTCAATGTCCAAAAAAATTTTTCTGCGGGGGTGGTCAACCTCTTAAAATAAAAATAGTTTAAAATAAAAACAGACTCACAGAGATCTCCATTTGTGTTTCACAGAAGAAAGAAAGTCATATAGAGCTGGGATGGCATGGGGTTTATTTTTGGGTGGAGAATCAACCATGCAAAGGTTATATCTCAAAATATATGTACATTATATGTAAATTTAAAGCATGGGCATTTGATAAGATCACAACAGACAATAAGCACATAATGGTCTCTCTGATTCTGAATGTTTTCTGAATGGTGGTGCTAGTAAAGGAGTCCATTTTAATGGCATTTTCACAAGTTGAGCAAATCTTATATGGAAAAAGCCAGTGGAGTGTTCAAAGTCACATGTTTGTTCTCCTTGATGAAAGTATCAGAACTGACCAGATAATCTCTTATATTACATCCCCTGTAGAAAAGAGGAGGCTCCTTGAAGATTTTGTATCCAATATCATCAGTTCTCAGAACATGCCAATGTTTCTTGATGGCGAAAGACCATCAAGAAAGATTATCTCTTTCAACTATCTCAGTTTTAAAGAATTTAAAATTTAAACAATTCCATTTTGAGTCTGACAGAGTAGGTGTGTTTACAATATTCTCCTCAGACTCAGACAAGTTCAAAGAGGTTTAAAATTAATTTCTCCTCTGTCCGTCTCTGGTGATGCTTTTCTTTCCATTATTTACATTTTTATTTACATTTTTACTTTTTTTTTTTTTACTTTTTTTTAAATTAAAAACTCAGTCCAACCATGCTAGTTGAATATTTACATGTGACCATAAATAGCACATTTTTAGATTAACTGTCATTTTCACATTTTCACAGTGTATTCTTTTAAATAATATTACTTGTGTTTGTAGTGAAATAGTTACACCAGACGGAACATTTTAATTGTGCATGACCTTCAATCTGAGGGGGGCTACTGAGACGGGAATTAACCTTCTGCATCTTTCTAATTAAAATGTCTGCCATGATCAGACGAGAGCAACCCTTATCTGCATGTTGTGCTAAAATGCAAATCCTGTCAAATGCAGATGGTAAAAGAGATGACAGGCTACTTTAAATGGGGGTTCACAATGCTGACTGAGAAAGAGAAAACACATTTCCATCATACATGTTTTGTGCAATAAAAATAGATCCAAAATAATGAGAACTCATGTTTATTGCCTCAAATATTAAAATGAAGATGAAGATAATTATTTTATTTATTTATTTATTTGAGTGGTTGCCAGGGTTGCTAAGGTGTATTTAATGGTTTCCAGGGTTTTGCTAAAGTGGTCGGGGGGTGGTTGTATACTAATGCAAGCCCACCTTACATTCAAAGGATCTCACAAGTATCTATGATATTCTGGCTTCTAGATACTGCATGGGTTCCTTCTTCAGTGCAAGTCAGTATTTTTCACACAGTTAATCATCCACCAGGTCAACAGTCAAATCGCAAAATAGCACACTTCTTCTTCTCAACAAGCCATACAATTTGAAGTATCATGCAACCATTACACAATCATGCAGCATAAACATTGTGAGACCAATTACATGACAACATTTAATTTGCTTAGCATTAGGGGTTTATTTAAAAATGAATGAGGTCTATAACACATTCAGAAAGCCATCTGTTAGCACTCCCATTGATCTCAAAGGTATCAAATCAAGTGACTAAAGTAACAACAATTCCAGGGTTCTATTTAGTTTTTTTGCACCCTCCTGTCTGCTGCTTCTGGTGTTGCATTATGCACATGTGCTTTATGAATATCGGTGTGTACTAACAACCAAAATCTTGGATTTTATTTCAAAATCCTTATATGTTACTCCTTTCTTGTGTGACTAAATCACAGTAGAGGATAAAAATGGAATTTTTTACACTGAGTATGCTAATGAACAGTTGTTTATAGAGTATTGTTCAATGAAGATAAAGTTTTTCATAATAATTTCAAGTGCAGTCAGATGCAAAACAAAATTCCACCTCATTGTGTGGCAACTGTTTGTGTGTTTGTTTATTGTATTGTGTACTTGGAAATTCATAGCACCTGCAAAAGATATTGCTGCTTACTTATAAGGCTCTTAATGGTTCAGCTTCTGTGTGTTTAACATATCTTTTATCATGCTACTATCCATCACACTTTGTAAAACTGTGAAGTTTTGGTATAAGGATATCAAAGTCTACTAAAGAGGAGAAGCGTTTTTGCATTTGGCTCCAGATAATGTTTCGTGGCTCAGACACACTCTCTCAGTTTAAATCTAGATTAAAGACGCATCCCATTAGCCAATCATTCACATAACACACAACATTGCTTTACTTATGTAATGTTTAATGTAATTACCTACAAAAATGTAAACTTAAAATTTGAAGTGTTTTGAAATCAATGGCCTAATTTATTAAACAGCTCACTCTGGTCTTTATGTAATGTGACTGGCCATGCAAGCAGCTCTGCCTGGCAACAAGAGAACTAATGCACTAATTAGTAGATAATTAGAAAAGGCGAGTCTCTCTTAATTTTGTCTGTTAAAAAAAAGTCAAATGACTAGCAGCAACAGAACATTAAACAGATCTCAAGATCTCAGCACCGTGATTTGCCATGTTTGTTTTAGTTGAGCTCTTGATCCTTGACTTTTTAAGCATTATTTTTTTACTGGCTTTTTAGCTTTGTGTTTTTAAAGTCATGTCTATAGTCATGTAGTGCCCTTATTTACTGATTTCATTTAAATTGAGTTTAAAGTACATTAGCTGATATTTCTACAAATTTTATTGTAGCTTTGTTATTTTAAGACTTTTAAGTCGTTATAAACATCAAGAAGCAGCGTCTGACTCTCAACAATGCTGAAGATCAACAAAAAGCTTTTTTTGTGATTTTATTAACTTGCTTTGGATGTTCAGAGTTGATGTTTATGATCTGAATATTTTGTCACCATTGCTGAAAGTCATATGGTGGTTTGTGTGTGTCTGAAAGACCTTGAAACATTTTCTGCATAATGGCTTAATACAATTCTACAAAATATTATATAACTGTATAATTATTATGCTAAAGATCAGAATCTGGATCAGACATTACAAAAATTTATCAAAGTTCAGCAAGTTTCTGCTGGTTGGTAATAGGTGTTCCTTAGGTAGCTGATCACTGTCTGCACCTCCACTGCATGGATAACCCCATATCCTAATTTGCATGAAGTTAAACTCACACTTCACGCTTCCAACAGATGAACTCGACGTCTCTCAATGTCATGATTAATGGTCAGTATTTGTTAAAAAAGTTTAGAATTTTCAGAGTATTAAAAGAAATCTGAGGATTCCTCTTACTGAAAGTAAGCATAAAGTAAGCATAATAAATAAACTGTGAGTTTAAAAGTAGATTAATGATTTGCAGAAATGCCAGAACAGCAAGTTTGTGTATGGAGATAACCTAAACACCAGTGCATGTAAAATGACTGAAAATTACTTTGGAAAAGAGCTCACATTTTTTTCAAGTAATTATACCCTTTTTACAGTTTAAAAAAGAAAATCTGACATCTGGAAACATTTTATTCTTCTGTTATTCATCTGTCTCCTTGAAGGAAAATGTAGAACTTTCTAGGAAAGCAATAATAAACAATTGTTAAAAATCTGGCTAATGTTAAGTGACTACTAAGTAATTATTCTAATTGGGATGGCTGTGTGCCATACCAATAACTTTGGTATTCAACAGCTTAGAGCTTTTTGTTTAACAGAAAACTCCTGATAACGGTCTGGCACTACTGACCTATAACGACATTATAAACATATTCATTTTCACTGTATGAATGATACAGCATTCGGTATAAATCCAAAAAACTATACATCTGAGATTTAATTTTCTAAAATGAGCATTTCACAGCTTTAAAGGAGCGGTTATTTGTAACATTATCTTGATTTGTCATGTAATTGCACTAACACCAATCAAAACCCATTAAACAATTAGCATTATCTATACAGCTTCATTGAGCATATGGCGCCATAGTATTGAGCAACAGCCTGCGATCGAATATACTGTTTCTCATCCCAAAAAAAATTTTTTTAATAACTTCTTACGAAAAGTGTTTATAGCTTTTCACAATACAATAACGACTACAGAAAACCATGTGTTTGTATAAATAAAATCTACATGGCTACAGCTGCTTAAGTTTTAAAAAGCAATTTTCTGGGATTTGCTCTGCAAATTTAGCTCATTTTGACTGTATGAAAGACAATAGCACTTAAGCATTCAACAGAAATTGTAACATTTTAAATAAACCACTGGGATAAACTCCATGTGGGATGCACATAAAATGAAACAACTCAAAAGGTTTTCCAGGGTTTCCCGGTGATTATAAAGAACAAGAACATGGATCACTGCTCAAGCCAATAATTTGGAGGTTTTGAGCTCTTAATATCTGCCTGGCAATCCAGGGGCCCTCTGATTCAGTGGCACACACTCCTGGCAAAATATTAGTCTTTTCTATGTTGATTTTCCATGTCCAAGAAGAATACTTTCAGCTGACTTCCCAGAACTCTAAGCGTTCTGAGAGATACAATTCATTCTGCTCTGCTGCTGTTAACTGTTAACACTACCATCTGACAATCTGTCTGTCTGTCTGACTATCTTGCAAGATCTGATTTAATGATCTTGTAGAAAACATTATTATTGTAATCAATAATTTATTACCAAAATATGTTTGGTAACAAACACATTGTTTCTATGTTTGTGAAAGCAATATTTGTATTAGAAATGTATTTTCTTTGTGTTGATTCATATAGGAAAGCTATAGCAGGCCAGGAGTCCTATAGATCAGCACCCCCACAGCAGCAGTGTCAAGCATAACATCCCACGGGACAGTGTCTGGCTCCACGGGGTTGGGTGACATCATTAATGGAGGCCTGGGCAGAACCACGGCTCCTGAATAATTTATGTGCTCTGCATTCAGCTCTGTTATAACCTGGCAGCATTCATGCAGGCAGGGACCTTCTCCCTAAGTGCATTAGGATCAGAGTAGAGGAAACCAGCCCTTATTGACTGAATCCAATCAATAAGTGCTGCTGCTGTGTGCGTGAGGGGAGAACAAGACATTTTGGGAAATGAAGTCAAGGCTGGGGTATAACCGAATTGAATTAGCACCCATCGCTCAAATGTTCGACTTGATTGTTTGAGTTCGCTGTATTATTTGAGCTGCTTTAATGAAATCACATTGGTGATGAGTGACAGAAGCTCCTGCATCAGGTTACAAGGCATATGCATCTAAAATAAGACAATGGGGGTGTGCAGAAACGAAATACAAGCAAGAGGAAATTTGATTCTTTTATTATGGTGTCTATTTTGAGATGGGTGTTTTACAAACGAGAGAGATTTTCTTATGGCTCATGAGAATAAACCTTGTAAGGTTGTGTCCTTCAGAAAATCAATTCATGAATTAAGGATTGCACCATTCATGCTAGCAGCTTTAGACAGAATATCCATTGATAAATAATAAATAGGTCTTTTGTTTATGAAAGAGAACAATCATTTTGATGCTGAGAATCATGCACAGCACTGTCTGAAACAGCACATGACCCAGATGTCAGCAGAAATGACCGAGTGACCCTGAGTAGTAATTTACTGTGTCAGCACACACACAAAAAAAGCTTCTTTCTGAATATTCATAAAAGTAATGCAACGTTAAGCAAATGAAAAAAAAAAACACTTTGCTTTTCAACAATCTTGAAAATAGACAGAATTTGTGTGAACTTTGTTTTCATGTATTTTTTTATGCCCAACAAATGTGATGTTATGACATTATCATATATCCATTTCATTAACATAGCTGCAGTAAATGTTTCTTCACCACATAGGCAAAAAATGTACATTTTGATCTAGAATATGATTTATCACATCTCAACTCATATTGAGGAAGAGGTGCCAGACATCTGTGTTTATATATAGTGATTGCAGCTAAATGATTCAAGCCATGATTCAACAATACATCCATCACTGCACAACTCTTTATGGGATAACAATTTAGAATCCTGTTCCATCATTAATGAATAGCTACACAAGAACAAATGACTAATGCACTATTAACATTTTAATAACTACTATTAACTAACAAGAAACTCTGATTAACGAATCAGTAAGTAATAACACTCATTTGAAAGTGGTAGTTCACTGTTAACTACTATATAACTAGAATTTTTTCATATTTCCCTGAGAACTACTAAGAACTACTATATACAGGTTCATAATTAATGTGAATGATGCAAAATGTATAATTTATTCAAAAGTGAAGATCGTGGTAACCCACTAGTAATGACTCAAGTATTACCAAATCTGTCAGAAGAAGTGACTTATTTGGAAGTGAATTATTTGGATCAGTATTCTAAAGTGAAGATCATGGTAACCCACTAGTAATGACTCAAGTGTTACCAAATCCATCGCAAGTACTACTATCCAGAACCTTACAAAATCTCAAAAGTTTAGTTTAGGGAGTTATCATGATCTTCACTTTAGAATACTGATCTAAATAATTAATAATTCCTTCTGATGGATTTGGTGATACTTGAGTCATTACTAGTGGGCATTACTATCTTCACTTTATAATTAATTATACATTTTGCATTATTCACATTAATTATGAACCTGTATATGGTAGTTCTTAGTAGTTCTCCTGGAGTAATGAAAAAATATTAGTTACTTATTAGGTAATATTAGCTTATTGGATGAACTAATGAGTTACAAGAATAGTAGTTACTAGAATGTTAATAGTGCATTAGTCATTTGTTCCTGTGTAGTATAAACTTTGCTGTCCTTCCCACAACTTAAAGTTTTGGAACTACTGACTCACTAGTTACATTTTGCTCAATTTTCAAGTAAAGCACCTTGGTAAACTATGATTAATCGTGTACACTGCAGTGGTATTCTCTTGTGCATTCTCTTGTTAGGATGCTGCTATGCGGTTGATAAGGTGGTTTTACGTGTTGCTATGCAGCTGGTTCTGGATGGTTGCTAGGTGATTACTTACTGGTTCAAGTTAAGAGCCCACCTTTCACTCTCTTTTATCATCTGGCAAGTGAAAGGGTCTGATACGGTAAAAGCACACCTCTCCTCAATAGTCTGTACAATTTTAGCCATCTTTTACAATGCATGATAAGTTATTTATTCTGAGTGTTCAAATCAAACAAATACTTGCTAACAATTATTAACATTCTGTGTTAAATGCAAATTAACCTCCTTGCAAAAGACGCTGTAAGTTAACGCCGATAGCAATTTAGGGAAATACCTCAAACACCAGATGTCTATGGGACAAGCATACAATGAAGTAGACTTGTATACATAAATAATATATAAATAAATAGATTGTAGTTCCGTTGTAAATACATTTTTGTTTACACTGTTTTTAAACACTGAGGTGACTTGAAATACTATTATTATTACTAGAAATTGTATTTAAACTGGAATATTTATTTAAGGATTGCTCTAGAAAATAAATTAGTGGTGATTCTGTTTTCATTGAAATCCCTCTAAAACAATAACCAAAGGCTGGGTTTGCCATTTCATGAATGTAATTTGTTTGAAGAGTCACCAGTCACAGTCCTCACAGATGTCTTTCAGCAAGCATTATCACAGGGGGAAAAAAAAAAAAAAAAAACTAAAACTAAATTAAAATTTAATCTGAATTTAAAAACCGTATATACATGTACCTTTCATTTGCACGGTCAAGATGCTTCTGAACATGACAGTCTTAATGTCTGTTCACACCTGAATGAAACCAAACACTGAGGCTTGGGCAAAAAAGAACACTTTATTCCCTTCATGTGCCATAGAACAGCAGAGGTCTGTAAAGTTCAGGAAGAACATTGGGCTTTTACTTGAAAATCTATAAATTGTGAAAATGAATGCCTCTGTGTTTATTTATGCATGGGGTTCCAGGCTCTGAGAGACTGCGGCCCAGTTGCCAGCTGTGCTCTTATTAGTGTCTCTCCGTCCACTCCACATGGTTGTGTCAGCACCTCATTCAAATGGGTTCCTGAGGTCTGTTTATAGATTGAGAGAAAAGAGGCACAGGTAGAGTAATCAATCTCACCTGGAGACTGCAGTTCTCTGTTCACTGGAAAAAAAATCACTTCTTAATTCATTTTTTTTTTTACCTCGTTTTTCAGTAAAAACCTCTAAGAATCCTTAAAAACATCACTATTACATGAAATAAAGCTGTTTTGAAAAGCAAAGCTGTCATTTTGAGATATAAATTATCTCTATTTCAAATTTTGAGAAATAATATAAAGACAAATTTATTCAAGAAGCAAATTGCGTAAGATATTAAGTGATTTTATTAAGTGATAAATATAAACTTACATTTTATTACCTTCCCCTAACTATTGTCCAACTTGCACACTAGCTTACACTTGGAACTTGGCACTTGCAAATGTTGTTACCTCTTATGATAAATTGTTTGCAGTTTTCCTAATTCATAAGTTGCTTTGTATAAAAAAAAAAAAACATTTGCTAAATGACAGTGTGACTATATTGAACATGTAACAATGTGTGATAATGGTTTACAATTGCATTATCAAAGTGTACTCTCTGGAATATATAAAAATGAGTTATTACTTACAGTAGTTCAACAGTACACTGAAAAGTGGATTTCATAGATTATTTAGACATTTTAAGTGAGATTCCAAATTGTCGGAGGTGGGCTTAAATAAACACAATGAAAAGAAGTTTCTATGCTGTTGTTCTCGGATAAAATGCGAATATCGTAACCACGTAAGCGGTCACGTAACAAGCTGCACAGCTTCAAATATAACCAAATCCTATTTATTTTTATATTAAACACTGTAAAGACATTTATTACTAAATTTACAGGTCTTAGGATTATGAAAACGTATATTAGTCAAAATATATAATTATAATAATAATAATAATAATAATAATAATTACACCACTGGGCTTATGAAAAACTATACCCACCTTATTTTTCCTGTAAGAGCGGATGCAACCATTTGTAAATTGAATGTGTCTGACTTCTAGTCTCATCCACTTCCAGCTGTTTTTTTTTGAAAAATGCAAGCAAAGAAATATGACTAACAATTGGATAAAATGTTTACCTTTTATTTCTCTCCAGTTACTGCATTAGTCTGCATATCAGTGGCTCAGGCCTCCATTGTTCGCTCTAGAATTATGTTATTTGCAGAATAGAGCAATAGAGGCTTGGGAGACAAGAGTATTTTAAGGACAAAAACTGGACAAATATCTTGAAATAAAACAACATATAAACAGTAGTTTGAGGTCTGGTAATTGCATTATATATATATTTGCTGTGTGCCTATTTTATGAATTAAATAAATATTAAAAAATTTTGGGTTGTAAAATTACATTTACAACGAATTTAGAACAGCTAAGGGGGTTCTGCTTCGTCCTGATAACTCCCCTTAGCTACCCATGGCTTATTGCTTTAATAATTCAACGTCCCTTCGTCAGTTATTCCTTACATGTATATTTTTTAAATCACAGGTCAAAGGGTCAGGATACGACCTGAGCCATACTCAAAGATGGGCTGAACTCATCTGATCATAAATACCATTGTACATGTTGGAGCTTGCACATTAACTGCCAGGTCATGTGTGACAAAATTAATCAATTTTATGGATTAGTTTATTTTATATCCTTGTTTTATGCTGGCAAAGGTTAAGGATATGGTTAGAACTATGCTTCTTTGCAAAAATGTTGATCCTGGACCAACAAGAAAGAAACATTGTACTTGGCAATATTACTATTCATTGTTTCATAAAAACTGAAGTTGGATATTTTTTAAAGAGTCTATATTGGGCATTTACAAATATATAAAGAACTGATTTCAGGGCCAGATCAATTTGTAAAGTAGAGTGCTTGTGTGAATTTCCTTAATATGATCATTTTGCTTTGGGAACGTTGTGATAGTGTAATGCAGACAAACAATGGTGTACAATAAAACATCCATTTCAGTGGTGGAGCTAAATTGTTGAACTGTTGCCCTATGGCTCTTCTTTTCATGAGGAATCTGTCTTGTAAACTGATCTCACTGGCCAGTCATGACCTCAGCGTGCAAGTATGAGTTCTCAGCCCGGACCTGCATTTACCAGCGCAGCCTGCCAGAGAAACTGAGACTCATTATCACCGGTCCCCGAGGAGCACAACCGCTAAGGGTGGAGCAAAGGAGATAAGCCCTTCCCTCTTAAAGAGCAAAGACTTCATAATCAGTATGGGAAGCAGCATCTGTGTGCACATCCTAGACCCGAACAGGGGAGATTTTGATGAGCTGCCATATGGCCACAAGTAACATTGTATCTCAGTACCAATGTGGTTTTGAGCGAAACATCCAAGTAAACTATATAAAAATGCCATATTTTACTTGAAAGGTTTTGGAAAAAGGGTATTTTTCCTAAAAGTAAGGTCAGAGCAATTTGTAAAACAACTGATTTTTTTTACAATATCTTTTGGTCAAATTAAGTTTGATTTATGCTGTCACATTTTTGCAGCTGGCACCTAGCACCGATCTCTTGGTTAAAACCTATAGTTATGTCAATAAAATGATCATTGGAATCAAAAAGAAATGTTTTTTTGTGTGTGTTAGCCCTATACTGGCAAAAATGTTTAGATATTTTCACCATGGCAAAATGTCATATACATATTTAATGTATTAATATATACATATTTGTCATATAAAAATTAAAATTTTCAACTTATATATTGACACTGACTGCTTACTATACAAAAATGTCATGTTTTTATTTTTTGTAGTTAAATGCTGTTGAGTACCACACTGAGTTTTTTAGATACAGCTTTCAACTATAATGTTCAGCGTTTACTGGGAAAAGTCAATACTGTAGTACACAGAAAATGAATACACACATGTATGTATTCAGTACATGTGAAGGCATCTATAGAGAACATAAATTTGTTTGATTCGTGAGATTGTGATTGCTATTTCATTGCTATGGCAGATCATTTGCCAGTTTAGCAGACATCACAAACACTGCATGTATGTCACTGACATTTAAGGGATATATTTGTATGTCTGACAGATTTTGACAATAGAATGGATAATTTTGCATGCGATGGCTCACACAATGAAAGGTTTAGAAGTTGTGAAAAGTTTAACAGTTTCAATAGCAATCAACTCATCAGTTTTGGTCAGCAGGCCATGTGCATGTAGTTATTGTGCAGACTGTAGACAGTTGTACTTAATCTTTTGTACACATGCGCCAGAACACATACAATTCACATAAATAAGACATCCAAATAAACTAGTTGTTCAGAGATTTAAATGTAACATTTTAAGGGGGAAAAAGCTAATGCGTGAATTGAGCCAAAGCAATTGAGAAAAACTGTAAATAATGGTTAAGCTGTTGGACATGCAGCCAACCCAGAGAGACAGAGACCTAAACCGGCCATAAATTTATATTTTCTGTGATGTTCTTTTAAGGCCTTGGATGAAATGGCTCCATACCACAGTACACTTCTTATGGCTTCCAATGAATGAAATTATCATGGAATAAATGATACGTGTCCTTGGTGTCTGTCAATTCAGGCTGACACTGAATATACATCCAGTGCGGTGCGTCTCATATTGCCCATTCAGCACTCCACCTACAACAGCACGGGCGATCGACGTTGTCAAAATGTGTGGGCAGTATTAAATAATTTTTTAAACGACAGAAATAAACAGTAAAAACAAGGGACTTGAGTATAAAGACCTATAGACAATAAACGTTAAAAAGCAACTCATATAAACGGGTTTACTCAGTCATACATAAAATTGTAAAAAGCCCCCCATTGTTTACGTCTGCGAAACGCATCTCACATGACTAAAAGTGAACGATCGCCGCCTACAGGCCAGTAGATGCACTACGTCACCAAAGAGCTCTTAAGCTGTTAAAAACAATTGAAATCCTCCAATAATTTTACGTTGTAAAACATTTTATACTTGCCGAGTACTTTTTTTTTTTTGTTTTTTTAATGAAATATCCTTTCGTGAGCACTTTTTAAATTACATTAACGTTTTAAAAAAAAAAAAAAAAAAAAAAAAAAAACATATCACTTATTAGAATAAATTGACCGCATTTCGTTGTATTCCTCATTTGCAAACGCTTTAAAGGCAAATGCGTCTACGCCAGAAACGACATGGAATTATTGTAGCCAGCTTTCCTTATTTCTTTGCACTTACAGCATTCATTTGCACATCCAAGTTTAAAAAAAAAAAAAAAACCAAACAACTCTGCAGTTAGAATTGTGCTTACAGACCCCAACGAGCTGCTATATTTAGCTAACTGAAAGGAAGTATGGTCCCAACAAGAGTCAACTGAAACAAGGCAAGACTATTTAACTGAGGAAACCCAATGTGTAGTAAAACATGTTGGCTTTTGTTTCTAAAGTTTCATACAAGTATAAACTTGTAAGTTACAGCATAGGTCTTCAACCCTGCTCCTGGGGACCCACTTTCCTGCAGTTTTGCCTCAACCCTAATTAGACACCTGAACCAGCTAAATCAAGGTCTTCAGGGAGGGAAAAAAAAAAAAACCAAAAAAAACAAAACACCCAAACAAACAACCCCCACACACACTATTGTGGCTTGCTATGAATGACGCATTGCTTAAGTCTTAAAATGTTAAAATGTTTATTTGAAAACTCAAATGTACAAGATTGCATAAACACTTTGAAAATCACCCATCAACATTAAGAGATCACCTTTACTCAGGACATGGCAGTGCAGATGAAAAATCTGTAAAACATCTCAAATGATAAAAGTTGCAACAGTAAAAGCATGCATAAGTTACAATTTTTACAAGGCAGCACACAGTGCTTGAGTCTCTTCAATAATCCCACACTATGAGATTTGCTTGGCCAGGTCCTTGATCAAGGATGACTTGAGCTGAGAAATTGAGGCAATTCTCATCTGCTTCTGACTAGAGTACTTGTTCTTCACAGCCTGGAGAAGAAAGCAAACACTCTTCAGCAGGCCACATTAACAAAGCCTCATTCTAGAGGTCAAACAGCTACTTTAAATCAAACAGGCCAGTTGTGTGTCTGGCTGAATCCACTCACCAGATGCTTTGAAAGCCCCTCATTGACTCTCACAACATTTTTGGCAATATGCTGCATCACAGGAACCAGTGTGTCTTCGGTGTAGCCCATATAATGCTGAAGAGTAGGGGTCTGCAAGTATCAAACGGAAGGTTCAGAATTAAGTGCAAGTACACCCTACCCCAAAGCCAAAAGAAAAATACTGCCCAAAACTTACCCAGTCACCACAGCTGAAGACCTTAAGAGTAAGGGCATAAGCTGCACTAGCAACCTGGGAGGGAGGAAAGTGGACCATATCGTAATCAACCATGGTGAGCTCCAGGAAGTACTTGGCCAATGTGTGATGCTCTGCAGTAACCTGCAAAACAAACCAGTTGTTAAAATGCTAGGAGAACATGCAACTTAACAGAAGTGCTTCAAATAACACGAGACGGGTAAACGAGCTTACATCTCCAATCTTGGAGGCTCTCCTAAGGAACTGTAGTGGCAGAGGTCTCCCAAAACTGAAGTTGAGGACTCTGAGGATTTTCATTTCCATCTCCCGGATCTGACCAGTAGTATAGGCACGGTCAGTCACAAAAGCAAAATCTGCGATCTCTGGTGGGTACATCTCTTCATACTTTGAGGCAATGAACATGGCTGTTACACCAACAAGCTGGAGCTGCTTCTTTGGAACTGGATGATCCTGATTGAGGGACAAATTGAGGGCATTGAAAAATGCTCGAGACGTCACACAACGAACCAAAAATGGGAACAAGACCAACCTGAAGGAAGCGGTCAATGATTGCGACAGTCATGTACATGGTTTCCTGAAGCAGCCTAAACTTAATTTGGACTTGCACAAGCCAGTCAATAAGAATTGCACGCATATTTCCAGTAACTTCCTTTCCTTCCAGGTATTTCGGTCTAACAGCTTGCTCAGTCTACAAGAGACAGAGGGGGGGAAAGCAGCTTAACATTTTTTCCCTCCTAAACACAAAATTAAGATAATCTAAACTAAAGGAAGCAGCATATTCTTTGCAAACCTCAAGCTGACGGAGATACAAATAGATGTCCTTGACATATTCACTGCAAAGCATGGGATTATCATAGTCATCTGCATCCACATCCTTGATATTAAGCAGAACATCAGAGAACGCCTGACACAGGTCATCCGAAGCACAGCCAGAGGTCTCCATTGGAACAGGAGAGGAGGGCTCAGATAAAATCTAAAATGAAAAATAACTCATTCACATGTGCATCAAGGTAGAACAGGAGAACTGACACTTCAAGAATTCAAAACCTAGTCTTGCATCTGAATCCTTCAAGGCCAGACACAGTGGGCATTGACCCCTGCTGGCTGATATTAGAAATACACAGCAGTGAGCATGACATCCATTCAGAAGGACATTTATACCAAGAATAAGCAGGAAGTTCTAATCTAGAGGATTTACCAGTGACTGCATACTTTTAGATTGATATTTTGCCTTTTAAATGGATTGCACTGAGTGATGAAAAATGCCCTCAAAACATGGCAGTCCATCTCATGTACTTCAAGGGTGCCCAGAACTTTAGTCACAATGGTAAATGGAGTAAAACATAAAAGGTAAAGTTTAAACCAAGTATGCATTGGCCCCAGCCATTGAAATGCGCCAAAGGACTTGGGAACTGATAACATTACTAAGTCATTAAGAAAACATGTCCAAGACACCCTTGTCTATACAGAAGTGTCACAAATGAGTGTGGATATTACAGAAGCGCCAGTGAAACTCACTTTGTGGTTTAGTAGGCTGCCATTTCCCATAGTGACTATCTACTGCTCACCTGAACGTCATGATGAATTTTAGGAGACTCCTTTTTGGGCTGTTGAACAACAGGTGCCTTCTCAGCCACTACCTCCACCTTGGGTGCAACCTTTACCTCCTGTTTTAATTGTACAACATGAATTAGACAAAGACAGACAGCTGAAATAAATGTCTGGAGAAGACGGGTAGCAGTTACCTTTTTCTTCAAAGCCTGTCGTGTCTGCGGATTGTTTCCAATCTCCCCCAGCGCGGCCCGGGGTCTGAGTCCGGGCTTGTTCGCTACAGCTGCTTTTCCGGGCAGAGCGCTCTGATTCTCGCTGCTGGCCAGGCGAGTGTTCTGGAAGAGAACCACAAATCAGTCGTGCATAAAAAGTGAACTGGTTTATCGGGTCAGTTGTCTTAAAACCACACTACATTTCGCCATTTAAGATTCAGCAGGATCAAGTTTGAATTTTAAGGAGTGCTGAATAAACTTGAGCTCACACGTAACGTTACTAGTTACACGAGGATGGAAGGTATATTAGCACAAACCAATTGCAAGAACACCAGACTAAACCAAACACGCTCTTTAAATAACGCAATGCCGCTCAAGTGCTCCAGTGCAAAACTTATATAGGAAGACCTCTCGAATACTTAAGTATTAACATGAAGGAAAAAAATAAATAAAGAAAGAAAGAAAGCAGCATGCTAACACATTAACTTGCGAGATAAATGAGACATTTCCGGGATTATCAAACCATTTAAAAACACCAAAAAGGGTGAACTTCATCGTCATACAATAAAATAAAAAAAAATAACTTACCCTTGTAACACGAAGAGCCATTATTAATTTTTCTTTTTAGAAGCTTGTTGCTGCGACTCGATGAACAAACTGATTGATTGTACTCAAGCGAGCTCGATGTAACACCGATTCTCCACTGTGGTTTAAATTGTCGCTCTTTCGAATGTGATTCGCTGGGTTCGAAAATCATTGAAATGTGATTGGCTCAGTCGCAGCTGCTTTCAATGCGTTACCAGGACAACTAATAACCACGTGACGTCAGGGGCGGGGATACCAGACGAACATGTTCTTCTTGTAGTGTACTGTAGTCTGTGTGCTTTCCACTGCCATCTTTTGATCTGGAGCGCGTGGCTGCAGCTGCGTTACCTAAATAAATACACTCCCGCCCCCGACTTTGTTCTCAAATAAATTGCATTTCTTTGTTATTGCTCAAACTGAAAACTACTAAACAAATATTATTTAACAAATACAATTAATTAACATTTTAAATAATACTATTTACTGGTACTATTACTAAAATCATTTAATAATACAATTTGCATGGACCTAAACAACTGCACATACCACTAATGTGTTTAGAGGCTTACACTGAAACTTTACTTGACAATAAATACTTCTGTTGTTGTGTTGGTGCAGATTAGACAAATAAACATTGACTTTAACTTGTAGTACATTTGTATTGGTGGTTTGATACATGTATTCAGTGTTTGAGCTTCCTTCATGAACTTTCTTCATGCTATTAGAAAATTGCAAAAATTAAGGAGTGATTTCATATTCCAAGCCAACCCACATATCAGGACTAATGTCTTAACAATGAAACATAACTAAATAAGTATTTTTTGTCATTGTATTGCAGTTTATAATTAAATTTTATATTTACACACTGCCGTACAAAAGTTTGGGATCAGTAAGATTTTTAATGCTTTTTAAGTAGTTATGCTTTTTTAAGTTACTTATGCTCATTAAGGGTGAATTAACTTGAGCTAAAATACAGAAAACAGCATTTTTCAAATTTGATAAATACTTCAAAATATAGCTTATTCCTATGACGTAGAATAAAATAAATAAATAAATAAAAAAATGAACCAACATTGATAATAAATCAGAAATCTGAAGGATCACACTAAAGACTGGAGTAGTGACTACTGAAAATTCAGCTTTGCATCACAGGAATAATTTTATTTAAGTATTTTCTAACAGAGAACCAGTATTTTAAATTGTAATAATATTTCACAATATTTGTATCAAATAAATGCAGCCTTGGTGACCAAAAAAAAAAAAAAAAAAAAGCACTGATCCCAAACTTTTGAATGGCAGTGTATAAATATAACATTTAATTATAAACCGCAAATACAGTGACAAAACAAACAAACAAAACTTTTGAAAATACCCATTTAAGTATTTATTTGTTTAATTTAATTGTTTCACAAAAACATCATGCCATTACTAAAAAAAAAAGAAAAAGAAAAATTTGTGGTCACAATATAATAGAATATTTTATTGTGTTTATAACTGTTAGGAACAAGACAGAGTCTGTTGTAGACATTATAAAATAAGTTTTTTACAAAAAAACAAAACAAAACAAAACAAAGCAAAAACAACAAAAACAAAGGAAGAGAGTAAAATTCCACCTTAAATCCCTTTATTTCTTAAAATTTATATGTGTTAAAACAGCAGTTTACATGATACATGTGCCATCTTTATAATACTTCATGGACTCCATCTGTTGTGTCATAGTTAGAACTTCGTGGAATCCAGTGCTTAGGCCAGACATGTGCTGGAAGTACGCTTCTTTTTCCAACTGAATAGTCAGATTATTAACACCGGCATCTTTCAACACGGCAGACACCTGAGAAGAATTTCAGTGGAAACAATATGAATTGGTCAGTTAGTTATACACTGTTATTTTTCTTATAAAATGTTAGAAACAATCAAAATAAAAAAACGTCATTAATTTTAAGTAATAAATAAAATAAAGAAGTGGAACAACTAGAAATGTCTAATCCTTTGGTAAAATGATAATTCAAGCTGTGGAAAGCCCAAACAAAATGTTGTAAATTTGTAAACAGGCAAACCTGTTGAATAACTCGCTGTTCCACTACATCAGACATGAGTTGGAGATGGATGGTTCCAGCTATGACACTGGCGGAATGTCTCCAGAAATGTGGATCACGGTAGGATAAAACACCTTCGATTTTCTGAATCTGTGACAAGCAAGCAAGTATTAAATAATATGCAATGTAAAGCATTCAATTTGATAATCCAAAATTTTAAGATACATTACCGGTAAAAAGTTTTGAAAATGTCTGTTATGCTCACCAAGGCTACAGTTATTTGATCAAAATACAGTAAAAAAAAAAAGAAAAAAAAAAGAAATGTCTTTCTTTTTTAAAAATTTGTAAAATTGTAATGGCAACACTGAAGTTTCCAATTTCCAATATCACACAAGCCCTCAGAAAGCATTCTAAAATGTTGCTCAGGAAGCATTTTTTATTTTTATCCTCTATGTTGAAAACAGTTTTTGTTGCTTGACTACAATTAAAAAAAAAAATAGTGGTTAGTAATGCTGTTCCTTTGAACCATCAAAGAATCCTAAGAAACATTTATCACGGATTCCACAAAAATATTAAGCAGCAAAAACAGTTTCCAATAAATTAATAACAGAGCTCCATTAATAATTGACTGCACCATGTCCGTTTTTACTGTATTTACACTTAAATGTACACTTTTGACCGGTAGTTTTTTTTTTTTTTAATTTATACCTTTTCAAGTGCAAAGTTAAGCTCTTTTTCATGCTGAGGTGGTGTTCTCAGGAGAAGAACCTCACAGGCGTCCTTTAATAAAGGAATGACACTGAGAAAAATCAGTGTGGCAATAAAGAGCGAACAAATGGGATCTGCGATCAGCCATCCAAACTGTCTGATGAGAATAGTGGATATAATCACACCGACACTGCCCAGTGTGTCAGCAAGCACATGCAGAAACACTCCTGCAAATAGGAAATGGAAAATGTCATTCTCAAAAGGCAGACAATCGGATTGCTAAACGATTATAGACCTAATTTCTGAACACACTCAAAACAGACTCACCTCGCATATTAGCATTCATTCCTCCTCCTGCAGACCCGTGGGAATGCCCATGGCCGTGAGAGTGACCATGTCCTCCATGACTATGTCCATGTCCTCCATGGCTGTGTTCTGCACTTCCATGCCCATGTCCGTGGTGCGAGTGGCCGTGGTCATGCCCAGAGCAGCTACCTTTGGAGGCCCCATGGGAGTGTGCATGACTGAAGGCACAGATGCCCACCAGATTAACGAGGAGTCCACCAACCGACACCGGCTTTAAGGAACAAATGGATTGAGGACACGCATAAACATAAGGTGACATGACTCATTCGTGAAAACTGACTTTGTGTTACTTTTGTTTGTTCAACAACTGACAACGTCTTAGAGATTAGCTGTACATACCGTTAACATGTCTGTGTTGATGTTTGGTGGATCGATGAGTCTGGTGACTGACTCCACAAACACAAAAAAAGCTATGACCATGAGGAACAGGCCATTGATAAACCCAGAAAGGATCTCCACACGACCGTACCTGAAATGAGACAAGCCGCACTGTTATTAAAAAGACAGAACACAACTGCATCATGTTCAGCAATAAGCGCTCATGCACCAATGAGTTTCCAAGGCTTTTCCATCAAGCATGATTACTGGATCATTGAAAAAAAATATTTCTGATTCAGACTAATTTGTTGATGAATCATTCTGACTGTTATGTGAACCAGTTTGATCAATTCATTGTAAAGAACAGAATCAAAACTACAACTTCCTTGTTCACAGATTAAACACAGCCGTGACTCCACAACAATCACATTTTCAGAAGTGATCACAGAAACACAACTCAGGATGTAGAATCAAACTTCAAAGGGGAAATTGGTTCATTTAAACAGAAATCAATAAACAGCAATTACACAAGCAAACATTTTTTTTAATATTTTATACATTATGGTGTGGTTACTAATGTGTTCTAGGTGGATGCTTACTGAATCCACTCCCAGGTATTTATGACTATCTGTTCTCTGGATATGTCTCAGGTCCCTCCTTCACTAAAAAGTTTGAATTAAACTACACAAATTTTGGCCAGATTTTTGCTCTGATTTGCAATCTAAAAAACTTTTGTGCTAGTTGTCGAAGGTCAAAGCAAGACTGCAGATTTTGCACAATTTCACAGAATATCAGGTAGTGTACAACACTAGACTAGATTCCATACAGTCAGTGGTTAACAAACCTGTTTGACATTTTCAGCCAATTTAAAACTGTCACGTCCTAACAACGAGGTGTGAGTTTCAGTTTGGAACAACTTTTAAGTCTGACAGTGTGTGATCCCCAGTCATTCAATTTTTCTCTGTAACCATTTGCGAAGTAAACAATCTATGATGGCCCATGTTTTAAAACCGGGTTAAGCCCACAAACGAGTCACTTTCAGACCAAGCAGCTTTCTGTTGGTCAGTGTGACTAACTTGAAAATAAGTGAAATCTGTAACTCGCAGATTCCTATTTCAATGACTGGATTTTGTCTGTGAAATTTCACAGAGAAATTTGAGTATTTTTATCATTTACATAACAAAATCAGCCAAATTGATTACAAATGTATAACAAATACATGCTAATATGGAATTGTTCTTCAAAAAAGCACATCCTTACCCATAGGAATAAATCCTGGTTGCTTTCCATCTGGTCATGAGGGCAGCAAACAACCCCAGAACCAAAGCAGAGCAGTCAAACAGCATGTGGAAGCCATCAGAAATCAGCCCCAGACTATTGGTCCACACACCATAGAAGAGCTCCACAAATGTGAAGGCCTGAAATAAGATCAACATAATTGTTAATATGCTGTTAAAATAGTTACATCTTGGAAAGTTAAATCAGACAGACAGTTAAAGTAGAAGACCACAGGGTTTACAATTTCCATGAAAATAGGGGGTTAAAATTTTATATTTTAATGCCACAATGCTCTGTAGACTAGAACATTTGAACTACATACAATCATTTCCTGTAAATATGACAGGAAATTTAAATTAAGTGTCCTCTACACTCATTGATTAAAATCAAATAAAAACATGAGCTAACGTACCAGGTTAAGACATAGGAAGTAGAAGATCTGTCGTGAATCATATTCCTCTAGGATCTGTTTGAGCGAGTCTTTGATGAAGCGAGGCAGAGACTGGGATGTGTGCTGGAGCGCATCTCCCATGAAATTGTAAAGAGGAGTTCCTTCAGGGGAATAACCCACCAATGTTCCCTTCTGACCCTTTGAAGATGGGGCTGACAGGATGCTATCAGCTGAAAACATCAGATGGTTCAGTCAGTTAGGAAGAAGTAAAATGTACTCAATACAGTAAATGTAAATGGGTTAACATGTAAAACAATGTTATAAGAATTTTTGCTTCTATTGTTTTAGTGGTTCTATAATGGGGAAAAATATAAATCTTTCTTTACATTAAACCTTTTTTTCAGAGATACTAACTTACCCATGATGAAGAAGCAGGCGCTGACTAGTACTCCACCAGATAGCACATGTTCAGTGCTACTTTGTGGCTTACTCATGGCTCTGAGCTGGTCAGTTAGCGGGTGGGTCCAGAAGTTTGCCAGCAGCAGGCCACTGAGGAACAGGAAAATGGAGCCATATCGAGCGCAGCGTGAGGTTTCCATCTTTGCCATGCAGATGGACTCCACGTAAAAGTCCAGTATCATCACAGAGAAGATGATCATGGCGAATGGTAAGATGAGGCCAGACCAGGATTCCACCTTGCTCTGAGGATTTTCATTTTAAAAATGTCAAGAACTTACAGAACTGTCTGCATCATTCAAGATGTATTTCATAATTCTACACTGATTTACACTCTCAACTAAATGATTCCCATTGAAATCAGTCCATGTAGTTTTGAGGTTATTCTAGATATCTATAAAAATATCTAGCGTACTTCTAGAAGTTGTTAAAATTAAAACTCATTTAAAGACTGCAGTCTCTCTCATGCAGTAAACAGAATAATAATGAATAAAATAATGAATAAAGAATAAAATAATGATGTTTCATGGTCACAGTGGCATAAACAAACTTGCTCAATAAAAGCTTTGTAAAATGAAGATGCCCCTCCTATAAAAGTAGAAACACTGTCTCCAACTAGTAACAAGAAAGATTTCAATTTGACACTTTTTATACATTATGTTGCATCCTCAAGGTCATTTTCCAGGTCTAGAAAAAACAGTTTTCAAATCTGCTGAGCCCCCTTGCTGAGTTGAAAACCACTGCATTATAAAGAAAGCTTCTGCTGGTCCTTACCTCAGTGGTTGCAGACAGCACTATGACCCAGGGCAGTAGAACTACAGCGGACACCAGGTTAGATAAAGCATAAAGGCGTTTTGCGCCCCCAATCTCCACTGATAATTTTCTAGATGCTGTGTTGAAGGCCACCTTCAGGCACAGAGCTAGAACCAGAAGAACCACTCCACCCTGTTCAGAAAATGAAAGTTAATCACCATGATCTCGCTGATCCTTCATCTGAGCACAAGATCAGTAAGTAAATGAGGCTGTACTGCAGTAAACAATGACAACACTCAAGAGCTACATTAAAAGCATAAAAAAAACAAAAAAAAACAAAAAAAAAAACACACCTTGTGGTCCGCCACACCTAAAAATGCAATTCCTGTGTACAGCGCATGGGTAAGAGCACTGTCATGGTGTCCCTCGGCTATAAGAAACAGGGTTAAGGACTATACTGTTGTAGATAGCACCAAAATGTAAATTTGCCAAATACTAGAATTGTTACACCCCTATTGCAAATCAAAAATTTAACAATACATAATGTGAAGAGTGACACTCTTTCTTTCTGTTTATATATTGTGTAAAGTTCACCTAAAATGAAAATTTAGAAATTTAATTTAACATTAATTATGGTAAATAAGTAAATTAAAAATAAAATAAATTATTTATTAAAATACAATATTAAAACCTTTTTTTAAATTTATTTAGTCAACGGCAGAAAGCAAACGTGTGTATATAATTATGTATTTTTAGCTAAGCAGAATCATGAATATTTCTGTTCTGGTGTTACCACTGCCCTGTGCATGGTGGAGAAGAACCAAAGTCCAAACTTAAGTTCACCCTGATGTAATACCAAATTTTGTTAATTGTTTATACAAGTCTTATCATTGAAAAATTAGCATTTTAACTTTATTTTGCCTTTGGTTTTACTTTTGAAAAGTATTGTGAGAGTACTGTATTGTGAGACCAAATCATGACTTGAGTGGATTGTTACACCCCTACCAAATATACAGTCATGATGGTATTATGAACAATTTAACTGTAAATGTTGACTTTCCTTTTCTGTAAACAATCATTATTTTTAACGTTTTGCCTGCATGGTGTCATAAAATTACATATTCTACCTTGATGTAATAACAATAAACACATTTCTGGTCCTTAAAGGATACGGTGCTCTGCCATCTTCGCCATGAGATCATCATTATCAAAGAGCAAAAGGCAGATGACAGCAATTATGAAGAAAGCAGCACCCCTCGTCTATAAAAAGAAACAGAGCACAGGGAAATGCATCAGCTAGTATATATGGCTCATTCCACATTTACATTTATTCATTTAACAAACGCTTCTATACAAAGAGACTGACAACTGAAAAATACAAGCGATTCATCATAAAGAGGCAATAAACATGAGAAATGCTTTAAACACAGTTTCACAAATTGCTTAGAATAGTATAAAATTGAGGAATAGTGAAATGCAGGATGAAGTTAAGTGCATACAAAAGTGGTGAGTTTCAGCTGGTTCTTCTGAGAAACAGTTCAGGGCCCGTATTCTTAAAGTTTCTAAGAATTTTCTCAGAAAGCTCCTACTTTAGCTAAAAAAATACTACTTAAGAGTGATTCAGGACCAGTCTAAGAGCAATTCTGAGTTAGGAAAAGACAAACTTTTATCTTAGGAAGAAGGTGGGGATGACCCTGTTGCTAGCTATGACACAGCCTTTTGAAGACTATGATTGGTTGGCTGCCGAAGAAGGAAATAAAAGAGCACTTTTAAGTGTAGGGTCTATTATAAGCCTTCACTTTGAAATTATAGGCGTAATTTTTCCTGTTATACCGTACACACACACACACACACACACATACAATTATGTGTTTACATATTCTTAATTTTTTATTTACCATGCTGTTAATGTTGAACTTAACGTATTTGATAGGAAATTAACAGCGACACAATAAGGCAATTGTTTGTGTGATCTCTTTGCATATAGAATGTTGTAACAGACCCAAATCATTACTGCTGCATAACTGCATTTTTTCCAGTTGCCAAATATGTTAATGTAATTAATGCAGTGATTACTTCCATATCTGGTACTATGGCATTTCTGTGCTGTGTCAGAGATGTTAGCACATGCCTAAGACATTTGGCCACAGACAGGATCCCTGCACGATCTAATGTGGAGCGTCTTATTAACTTAATGTCATGCATTGTGTGCAACATATTTCTTATTTCGACGTGATTCAGTAGTACGTAGTGTCGTGAACGCGCATCCAAGAGCCTGTGCTACACAAGCTTTTGTGCTTAAAAAGTAAACGAATTTTTATTTTTCTAAAAAAAAAAAAAAAAAAGACAGATCGTTTTGCTAGATAAGACCTTTCTTTCTCCGCTGGGATCGTTTAGAGCCTTTTGAAGGTGCATTTAAACTACATTTTGGAAGTTCAAAATCGGGGGCACAATTGAAGTCCATTATATGAAGAAAAATCCTAAAATGTTTTCCTCAAAAACCATTTTTTTACGACTGAAGACAAAAAGACATGAACATCTTGTATGACAAGGGGTGAGTACATTATTTGTAAATTGTTGTTCTGGAAGTTCTCCTTTAAGACCTCTTTTAAGGGTTAAGATGCTTTCTGAATTACTTTTTTCTTTACTAGGATCTTTTCTTTAATTTTAAGAGGAAACACCCACATTTAAAAAAATTTTCTTAGAATTTTGTCACTAGGAGCAACTCTTTGCACTATGAATTTTCAGGAATATGGGCCCTGATTTCTCTAGAGTTCTGACCTTAGAGGGTCCACCTCCAGAGCTGGTAAAGAGAACGCTGAGGAGAGAGATCGCCACCACGTCACTGTGCTCAAACAACAAAAGGGTCCTGAAAGAAATCACATCTGTTTAAGCCAAATGCTTGTTAAATAACAGGACAGAGGGGGGAAGATTTTTAGATTTATAGGTTATTAGATTTAGATATTTTAGATTTAGGCCAAAGACATACCTGAGTGGTCCACAGAGTGTCAACCCAAAGAAACCCAAGAGGGAGATGACACAGCTCATGACAGCATGCTTGAGGATTTTAATCCACTGCAATCAGACGTTAAACAGACGAAATTCCATGTTCAAAATAGGGACAAAATCCCAATGAAATGGCATTTTCAAATCAACATCTAATTCTATAACATTTTGAACCAGAATGCCATTTTTGCTATAACTTTTGATACAATAAACATTAAACAGTACATACTTGATAAATACTTGATGTCAGTTGAAAAGACAAGTTTTTTCAGAGGTCGAGCAAGATATTTCACAACAACACTTTTTTTTTTTCTTTGGAACAACGTTCATTGATGAATTGTCTAAAAAATTCTGTTGTCATTTACTCACCCTCATGTTGTTCCAATCTTCAAAACACAAATGCAGATATCTTTAATGAAACCTGAAATATTTCTTCCCTTCGTTTCAAACAACCAAAACTTTGACACTTCAGAATGTTCATAAAGCATTGTAAAAATAATACATTGCATTATACTACTTAATATGGATCACTCTTACAATGTTTTTTGTACTTTTTAATGTGTGAAAGTTTGGGTTTTGTGTACTTTCAATGGATGGACTAAAAGGATGGAAGAATATTAAAAATATGAACAGAAGAGTTACGAGGGTGAGTAAACGATGACAGCAATTGACTTTTGGCTGAACTAACTCCAAAGCAGTAAGAACTTCAAAATTTAAGGAATTTAACAGTTAACCTAGAACGAGAAGAATATTCTACCTGTCTCTTGGGGATAGTTTTTCCAGATGAAAATGGCTTTTGAAAGAAAACCAGTATCACCGCACACCTATGCCGAAAAGTGGAGGTATTTATGTTAGCAAAAAACGTAAACAATCATGACATTTATATTCTTTAATATATTTATTATTTGATGTCATTCCTTACCCCATTTTCAAAATAAAAAGAAACTGTACAATGTGCACAACTTTGAGGAGGTCATATGACTCAAATATCCCAAAAGCCTTCAGCAGCTTGGTAAAGTAGAGTAATACTATGTACCGGGTCAGTCTGGGAAAAAAACAAAAACATTCAGTTAAAGCAGAAAAGTAAAAACTGACAAAAACAAGTTGTGCTGCAATAACTAAAAACTACAGTGTTATTGCAATAAAAATACCACAAAACTCATTGCAATGTAATGGGTTTTGGACACTACCATCATGGTAAAACCATAGTAAACACAGCAATGTATAACAATAAAGTATTGTGGCTATACCATGGTATACTGTTAGTGATGCATCACATAGTAATACAGAGGTACTTTGAAATCATACAATGCATAAAGGAACTGGTACTCGAAGGTACTTCCAAGAATACTATAGCAATTTTAGTAAGCCATCCATTAGGTGTACTGTAAACGTCATAAAGGAAATACCATATTTTGCACATTAACATGATGGTAAATTCACGTTATTCTTTGAGTCACTATGTATACACCATGGCTTATAAATACAGCAATCATACAGGACAATACAATATATATTAAAGGAACTTGGTATCACCACCTCATAACATCAATGCTATCTGGAACTGCCACAGTACTTGTTTATGAGTATTTAGAGTGAACACATACACTCTAGTCTTACCTGGCATTTGGAGCCTCCACTCGCCCCAGCTTCCCACCTGAGATAACATTACTACTGTATTTTTCATCCATGCTTCTGATGTGTGCGTTTATTTCTTAGATCGTTCTATCTGAGAGCTCATCATTAAGAAAGAAAAGCTGTTGTGTCTTACTGTGTTAGCCTGTTTAGACAGCTGAAACCGATAATAACCGCACAACTGAAAGCTCTTTGGTGGTACTGAAATCTCTCATGTACTGCTGACCCACAGCGCCGAAGCCTGGAATAAAAACCGTTGATTTTCGAAATACATAGTTAATAAAACTAATCTGTTTTCACTAGCTAGCAGCTACATAATAAAGTGATGTGGTAGTTAAAGTGACGTGAACATTTCCCCACATATGGCTTCCATGTGTGACGCATTTCAAAATAAAAGTCAACTTCCTAGTAACGCTCAGTATAATCATCGAGACAAAATTAAATATATTCTACTAATACTAATAATTAATCATAAAAATTTGTTTCTATTTCTGTTTTATGTAAAGTAAATCTTGACTATATCATTTTATATGTCTTCAGGGGCCAGTTGCATAAACTTAGCCTCTATGTTAAGACAGTGTCT
>JAHKKF010499476.1:0-12852 GCA_019740295.1 Labeo calbasu
TCTATCTTTGTTGTTCTCTGTCTGTCTGTCTGTCATGCTCTGTCTGTCTTTCTGCCTGTCTGTCAGAGACAGAAATAGAACTGTCTCTCTGTCAGTCGTTTTGTTTGTCTGTCTGTCATCCTATGTTTGTCTCTCATTCTCTGTCTATTTGCCTATCTGTCATTCTGTCTGAGTTTGTTGTGCTGTCTGTCTATCATTCTCTCTGTCTGTCTGCCTTTTCATTTGTCTGTCATTTCATGTCTGTTTATTATCCTATGTTTGTCTCTCGTCCTGTCTGTTGTTCTTTGTCTTTCTCTCTGTCTGTCATTCTGTCTGTCTGTCTCTCTGTCTCCCTGTCTGTCTGTCGTTCTATTTCTATCTCGCTTTCTGTCATTCTCTTTGTCTGTTGTTCTTTCTGTCTATCGTTTTGTCTCTCTGTCGTCCTGTGTTTGTCTCTCATTCTCTGTCTGTCTGTCTCTCTGTCTGTTGTTGTATGTTTGTCTGTCAGTCTGTCCTTCTATGTCTGTCATTTTATCTGTCTGTCATCATGTGTCTCTGTCATTCTATGTCTGCCTCTCTGTCTGTCGTCCTGTCTCAGTCATTCTGTGTCTGTCTGTTGTCCTATGTTTGTATGTCGTCTCTCTATGTGTCTGTCATCCTATGTTTGTCTGTCTCTCTGTCTGTCATTCTCTATGTATCTGTCTCTCTGTCTGACATTCTATGTCTGTCTGTCTGTCATTCTATTTGTCTGTCTTTCTGTCGTTCTCTGTCTATGTCTGTCTGTCCTTCTATCTGTCTGCCATCCTATTCGTCTTTCGTTCTTTGTCTCATCTGTCTGTCTGTCTCTGTCTGTCATTCTATGTCTGTCTGTGTGCCTGTTGTT
Organism: Labeo calbasu; assembly: GCA_019740295.1. Lineage (NCBI taxonomy): Eukaryota > Metazoa > Chordata > Actinopteri > Cypriniformes > Cyprinidae > Labeo > Labeo calbasu. Next base: position 863 of record JAHKKF010499476.1, read on the forward strand.
TTATCTTTCTGTCGGTCAGTATTCATGACAGAGATCACTTCTTTTTTACTCTTCAGTCAAACACTGACTGTTTAATACTAGTAATTTAGCTTTTTAAGTAACTGATCTTGCCATGAAGATGTTTAGATATTAAGGATACAAAGTTGTAATTTATAAGATATATAATATTGCAGTATTTAATTTGTCTGAGGTCATATCATCCAATCTGGCAAGTAGAACTCATAAGAGTCTGAAAAACCACCCATCTTTAGAAGCAAGGTCAGTTTCGTATGCTTCTGCTGGCTTTGAGTCACAGATCATAAAGTCAAATACTGAAATTCACTCACAACCAAATCCCGTCACATTCGCAGAGCGGAGCAGCAGTCAGCTGGCGTGCGGTCTAGTCGGATGCTTCATGTTCAATCTGTTTCCCAGTAATTTTATAGCAGAAGCTGATTAGGGTTGAAACAGCATTACGGCCCGTGATTGTGTTGTTTTTTTCTAAGGGGGGGCCGGCTGTGATGAGTGGAGTCCTGAGGTGGATCTCATCACGGACACATTATTGAATTACTGCAGTGGTGAGATGAGATTGGCCCGTGATTGGCTGAAATGGACTTGGAGGGTAATAACATATCAGTGGTGCTGTGGGTATTGACAAGGAGACAGTTTCTTGCTGTTGCTTGAAGTCGAACTTAGATTTATAAGACAGGAAGTAAGTAAATAGTACTTTTTGTAATATTTAGGTTGTGCTGTTTGAATCCATGTTTGAAGATTTTGAACAAGGTGAAGAGAGTGCCAATAAAACTTTTTATTTGCATTTTTGAAGTTCCCTTGTCTTAGGGGTAGATTGTTGTAGCTGTTATCAGACAGAGGGCAGACACATAATTATAGACTTTGTCTGAGTGAGCGTGTGTGTCTGTGTTTCACAACCTGTGCTAATTTTAATCAACGAGCCCGCCATCACAGTGGCTGTCACAGGCTTGTTTACCTTTCATTTGGGAGCTGCGTGATTGAAGGAGAAGTGGTGGGGGGGGGGACGGAGGGAGGCGGAGAGGGAAAAAGGTGAAGGAGAGGACAGAGAACAAGGGTGGTGATGATGATGATGGTGATGATGATGATGATGATGATGTCTAGATAAGTGGAACAGCCTTTTAAACACAATCACAATCACTGACTCTCTGATTCTAAATCAGGGGAGCTTGAGAGGGCAGCAGAGACCCATGTTCCTGTCCTCCAGTTACAATGAGACTCAACAGAGGTGGCCTATGGGGGAAAGAGAGACAGAGGGAGTGATTGACAGACAACACATGCAGAAATGGCTAAACCTGGGCTTAATGGAATCCTGGGTTATTTGTTGCATATTTAACACTGTTCACGTTTTATCCCGGGTTAGTTATTATCTGGCTATTTCAGGTTTGAGGTTTAACACTGTACACCCCAGTTCTTTTAATCCTTTTTTATTTCAGTTGAATTGATACTTGTAATGGAAAAGAAAGAAACAAGTATATGGAAAGAGAGCCAGACAGGTGAAATAAGAGGGTGTATGCTATTATGGGCATGAGTGTCTGATTGGAAGTGGAGGGGTTGACTTTATTTTCTCTTTCGTAATGGAGTCAATGAAGCAGTAGTGATGGCTGGGTAATCAGGGCTGTTAGACGGAGGCCAGATATACCATTATTTTTAGGGAGAAGCAGATCATGGTCAATCTAATCAACAACTTGACTTTACTGCCTTCATTGCCTTGCATTTTTGACCTTGTGAGACATCAGTTGGTGCCAAAGTTGTTTCATAAAAGCAAGGATGTAAATTAATTTTCAGGACTGGCTGGACTAAATGTGTGTAATTTGCATATAATTCAGAATGAATTCAAAGCTGCATCTCCTGATTGAGCATCATATCTTAAGTTGTCTTGAGCATGTGGGCTGATCACTAGGCCATGGATCCTGACAAAAAGCAGGTTGTTTTTCTCTAGGTGCAAGGAGTCAGAGCTTATCAAAAATTAATGTATAAAAGCATCTTATCCGAAGCGAGGGGAATTGCCCACCATGCCACAATTAATAATTTATCCAACTCTATTTTCACAATTATGTATTCATTCATTAATTTGTTTAATTGTCATCTTGGTGCATTGTCAACACACTAGGCTAGTGGTGTCAGCTCTCTCCTGGCCAGAAATATTGGAATATTGTCCCCTCAAATGAGTTTTAATAATAGAGGAGCCTCATCAGAAGCCAATCAGACATGAAGACATGGCAGAGGAATTATAACCAGGCCGACTGGGAAGTCATGAATTATTGAAAATTGGCCTGTTCTTTTTCAAGTTGGAGGTTTCTGCCTGACAGCACTGATTGGCCACACGCGCACACACCTGTCGATCTTCATTCTGTTTTGTTAGGAGAAACCTGGCAGCTGGTATGGGTTTGTGCTGTGTAGTCTGTCTGTCTGTGGCAGCTCAACTGATAACTAACCTATGGAGACCAACCCGGAACACTGTGCAAACAGAGAACGGGGCTGTGCCATGTGTTTATGTGTATTTTAAGTATGTGTTTATGTTGTGGGAAGGCCTTGCTTGATTAAAAAGTAATTGGACACTTAAGCCAATCTTAAATGTGAATGAGTGTCATTGCGTTACTTAACAAAATATCAAAGCACTTTACTATTATTTGAAATGAAGCCAGCACAAGCACACTTCTCAAGAAATGCATTAGGTTTTGTTATTATTTATTTACTGATTAATTATTTATTTTTTTAAACAACAAGAATTAAATAATAATAATAACAAAAATAGTATTTATAAAAATTATTATTGTTTTTGTTGTTGTTGTCATAATAAAATACTAAGTTTGACAATAAGGTTTCCACATCCAACATGCATCTTTTTTTAAATAATAATAGTAGCAGTAGTAGTAGTAGTAATAATAATAATAATAATAATAATAATAATAAAACATTTTAAAACAAATAATTAGTAAAACAATATATGCCCTGTCTGTAATAATAATAATAATAATAACAACAACAACACATAATAATATTTATTATTATTATTGTTGTTGTTGTTGTTGTTGTTGTTGTCATAATAAAATACTAGTTTTAACAATAAGTGTGTATTTCAAATCCAGCAACATGAATCCAATAGTAATCAAACAGTGTATCTATTTTTATAATAATAATAATAATAATAATAATAATAATAATAATACTGATAAATTCGAAAACAAATCATTTGTAAGACAGTATATGCACCGTCAATAACAACAACAATAATAATACAATATTTATCAATTAATTCTAAAACAAAAATATCATAAAACAATACATGCACTGTCTATAATAATAATAATAGTAATAATAATAATAATAATTATTATTATTGTTGTTGTTGTTGTTATAATAAAATACTGTTTGACAATAGTTTCCAAATCCAACAACATGAATCCAATAGTAATCAAACAGTCACATCTATTTTATAATAATAATAATAATAATAATAAAAATGATAAAACAAATTAGTTTGTCAAACAATATATGCACTGTCCAATAAAAAAATTAATAATAATAATAATAATAATAATAATAATAATAATAAATTCTAAAACAAATTATTTTTGTCTAATAATAATAATAATAATAATAATAATAATAATAATAATAATTATTATTATTATTATTATTATTATTGTTATATTTGTTGTTTTAGACAATAGATATTATCTATACAAACAATATGTACAAAATTAAATGATTATTTTAAAACAATATATGCACTTTAAAACTATAATAAAAAAAGTTATTCATCAACAACTATAGCATTTTCTTATTGCTGTTGTTATTATTTTATTTAAAACTTTTATGTTAAAATGTATACACTGTTTAAAATTACATTTGTGATTCACAAAGTTATGATATGTTTAAGGAACTGAATTGTAGCATGATTTTTCTGCAGATGCCACTTGGTTTGATATTTTGCATTGAATTCTGTGGCATTCATACATTCCTTAGTTTGCCTCAAGAGTCCAAATACATTGAAGCCTTTGTATATTTGTCCTTGAATGTTTTCGTAACAGTATGAGTGTTATTACTGTGTTGCACGTTAACTGGTCTGCCACAGTACTGTGTCATACTGCAGTGGGATTGATTTTGCTGTTGATGTCCTCAGCAGGCACACATAGTAGCTGGATCAGAGTTGACAGTTTGGTTTACACAACCAGTGTGCCTCCAATATTGACATTCACTGTAAATGACTGATCACCAATCTGTTGCTGATGTTTCTGCTGTCACACACACATTCTACAGCAGACTTTTCAGCCTGATTGCATGACCTCACACATTGACATGCATTTATTTCTTTCTCTCTCTCTCTCTCTCTCTCTCTCTCTCTCTCTCACACACACACACAAGTACGCATTGAGCCACTGGGACGGCTTGTATTAGCGAAGGCACTACACGTTTCTCGGCTGTAGATCCGGGCAGGGACGGAGTACATCTCAGATCAACCCATTTCTAATCAAACCCACGAAAGTGTAGCTAATGCAATTTCACTAAGTCACTGGCTGGCTTGATTACATGGGGGCCGACATGAGTGGGAGGTGTGTGTGCATGCGCAGTCACACACTTTTCACTCATCAAGACTGACTTGCACAATACGTGCGCTTTCTTGTAAGTCGCTTTGGTTAGCATCTGCCAAGAATAGAAATGTAAATTTGATGTAAAGGCACATACGCAGCCTCACTCCAATCCTAGATTAGCGGGGGCCAGGCTATAACACACTCGCACGATCATATGCGCACATAGATAATCAAAGGAACATGCTTCAGCATAATAATAAACCGCCAACAGATGTCGAGGCACATAATAATAAACTGGACCGGCTAACTTGTCGCCATTTGTTTCGTTTTTGACTGGTAAAGTGTTGAAATAACTTGTTAAACTGTTGTGAATGATTGTTTAGATTTCACATAGCAGATGTTGGCCTGTTGCTTTTCCAGTCAAAGTCTGTTGTGCTGGCAACATTTTAATGGACCTTCATTAATATGTACTGGAAGGAACTGAATAATGATTTGAGTCAAGCCAGACTGGCAACGGATGACATTTTCTCCTCTGTTTTTGCCATTAAATGTAACTACACAATCTGGATGCATAACTCTTTGACCTGCTGGCTATCAGATCTTTTGTTTATGTGTTTTTAATTAGTGGTCAACTGTTTGGGGTTTTTTAATAGCTCATACTGATGTCTAGAGGGCAATTTAATGATATCAAGTGAACGACAGACAAATTGCACAAATTAAATGACCACTTGTTTTACACAATATTTACTCAAATTTAATTAAAAAATATGTTAAAACACTAAGTATTGCACATTATGGAAGCCCCTGTCTGCCACTGAATAATATATATATATATATATATATAAAAAGGTAATTGCAACTTTTTATCTAGCAATTCTGACTTTTTTTTTTTTTTGCAATTGCGAGTTTACATCTTGCAATTCTGACTTTTTTTCAGAATTGCATGATACATGGAATTCTTTTTCCTAAGAACTGTGAGATATAAACTCACAAATCCAAGTTAGAATTGCGAAATGTAAACTGATGCAAGTTCTAAAGTCAAAATTGCAAGATATAAAATCAGAATTGAGTTTATATCTTGAAATACTGACTTTATAACTCACAACTGTGAGTTTACAGAATATCAAGCATTTTTGAGAAAAAATTCAATTTAATGCGACAATTGCGAGTTAAGTCCGAATTGTGAGATATGAACTTACTTCATAACTTACAACTGCGAGTTTGTCTTACATTTCTAAGAAAAATAGTGAAGAATTGTGACACATAAATTTGGGATTGCGAGAAAAAAGTCAAAAATTGTGAGCTACAAACTCGCATTTGTTTTTATTTCACGTTTTTGACTTTATAACTCGTATTTATATCACAATTGTAAGAAAAAAAGTCAGAATTGTGAATTTTTATCTTGCGTTTCTGAATTTAGAACTCACAATTGCGAGAAAAAAGTTTATATTTAACAATTCTGAGAAAAAGTCAGAATTGCAGGATACAAACTCGCTTTTTATGAGAAAAAAAGTCTGAATTGTGAGTTTTCATTTTGCATTTCTGACCTTTAACTTCCAATTGTGAGAGAAGTTTATATCTCACAATTTATTTCACATTTTTGACTTTATAACATTTTTGACTTTATTGACTTTATGCATTTGCATAAAAAGTTTATATCACAATTGCGAGAAAAAACTTTATATTAAACTTTTATAAACTTGCATTTGTGAGGAAAAAAAAGTCTGAAAAAAGAATTGTGAGGTATAAACTCAGGATTACAAGAAAAAAGTCAGAAGTGTGAGATACAAACTCGTATTTGTGGGAAAAAAAGTCAAAATTGCAGTTTTTTTTGTCTCATGTTTCTGGCTTTATAACTTCCAATTGTGAGAAAAGAAGTTTGTATCTCACAATTCTCAGAAAAAAAAAAATTGAATAATGAGATGTAAACTTGCAATTGCAAGAAAAAAGTCAGAATTGAGATAAAAACTCAGTGGCGGAAACGGGCTTTCATAGGGCATTATTTTTTTCAGCTGATGCAGTCTTTTAATTATTAGCATATTTTTTAATATATTTTAATGAAATATGATTTTCTTTAATTTATTGTTATTATTAATACTACTGCTACTAATACATTTCTTCTTAGTTTCTTATTTTCTCTATTATTTAATAATAATAATAGATATTATTATTATTATTATTATTATTATTATTATTATTATTATTATTATTATTATTATATACCACCACTACTACTAATAATAATAATAATCACTATTATTAATATTACAATTCATTTCAATTTGTTTTTCATTAATACCGTTTAGTTTTAATAAAATAATAATAATAAAAAATATTCTAATTATTATTACAAATGTTTTCAGATGTCTTATGTTTTTAAATTAAAATAAGAGCTGGAAATTTACAGCTATATTGTTAATTTTAACTATAAACTGGTGAAAAACTGTGGCATATGCGGCAAAACATGAATGAATTCCCACAATTTTTGACAAGAGCTGTCATTATTTTCAGGCAATTTCTACCTATTTCCCCTCTTAAATGGTTGAATGTATGCATTTTATCATACAACTGTTGTTCTAACACTTCTCTCCTCTCTCTCACCGTGTTTTTCTCTCCTCCCGTTGCTTGTGTAGGTCAGAGTCAGCGTATGCGGTGGCAGCTGTGTTTTCTTGTTTTGCTGTTGTAATTGAGTCTTAATCGAATTAGCGGGAGAGCGATTGGATATATTGAGAGTGAAAGAGAAACAGGAAGCCAAGGAAGACAAAGATGAGTTCCCTTTTCAGAGCAACAACTTTGAAAAACAGCCAGAGCTCCAACCAGAAAGCTTTTAGAGCGGATAAAGAATCCTCTTGTCTTTTTAATGAGAAAAAGGGGTAGAAATGAAATAAGAGAGAGCGAGTGCTTTTCATCAGAACAAGCTCCGTGAAAAATCTCAGGAAGGTGGAAATGACAAGAACGGCAGCGGGAGGTGCGTTCGAATGCCGGACAGGTGCGCTGCAGGGTTTTTAGTGCAGTGAAAGGTGAACCCATTTCTCATTTGAAGCACGTCCTGTCTCGCAAAACAATGAACACAGGATGACTCGGCTTCCAGCTTTGCGATTAAACCCGTACCAGTGGGTCTGAGATCACAGTGTTGGAGACAAATCATACAAGCACACTCTTTTGCTTCACTTGTAATTCCACGGCAGTCCAAATCCATCACACGTGTGCTTCATGTGCGTCTTTATATTTGTGTTCCCGGGCCTGGATTCATTTCCCATCCCCTGGGTGAGAAATCTCATGTAACAACTGACTGATAAAAGCAATTAAAGTGTGTGTGTGTGACGTGCGCATAAGTGTCTCAGATGTGTGTGTGTGTGTGTTTGCAGCACGGTGTTTGTCAGGATAGCAGTGCCCAGGCTTAGTGCTACGTAGTTACAGCAGACTCTCCAGTGGCAATCTCAAAGGGCTGTGAAATTTTAATGAATAACATTGTCACAGTGCGAGAGAGATGCCAGTGGGCCGCCGCGGTGGCACTTCTATTCACCGACCCATGAGGCCACGCACACACCTTCTGTCCACCCGGGAATGTTCTTATTGATGGCAGACTTGATTCTCTTGCTGTCAATTATATTGATTACTTGTGGATGAGTGGAGCTAATAAGGATTGGAGCTCACTTCATTTTTTGGGGCCTGCCTCATCATGAGAGAGTTACACAGCCATGATTTTCTTATTAACCCTGTTAGCGCAGGACTACGCGCAGACACAGAGGGGCAAATGGGAGGGAGACAAGGGGGAGTCCTGTATCTCTCTATCTGGCTTGTGGTGATTTGACAAAATTACTTTTTTGATGGTTGACCACAGTGTTTTGTTATTTGCTTTTTTTGTTAGTTTTTACTTTTTTGTTTTGCTTTGCTTTGCTTTTTGTTGTTTTTAGGTTTTTGTTTTGCTTTATTCTTTTTGTTTTGTGTTTTGTTTTTGTTTTGTTGTGCTTTGTTTTTGTTTTTAGTTTTTGTTCTTGGTGGTTTTATTTATTATTTTGTGCTTTTATTTGACTTTTTTCTCCTCTTTGTTTTTGTTTTGTGGTTTGATTTTGCTTTTTTTTTTGTTTTTAGATTTTTGTTTAGATTTTTTTTTTCAGTGCCTTGTTTTTTTGTTTTGTTTTTGTTCCTGGTGTTTTTGTTCCTTGGTTTGCTTTTTTGTTATTGTTTTGTGCTGTGCTTTTGCTTTTTGTTTTGTTTTTAGATTTTTTTTCCCTTTTTGTTTTGTGCTCTGTTTAGTTTTAGTTTTTTTTTTTTTTTTTTTTTTGCTTTTTTGTAATTGTTCTGTGGATTGCTTTTGCTTTTTTCCTTTTTGTTTTGTGGTTACTTTTGCTTTTTGTTTTGTTTTTAGATATATTTTTTTTTTGCCTTTTTTTTATTTTGTGCTTCGTTTTTTTTGTTTAGCTTTTGTTCTTATTTGTTATTGTTATGTGCTTTGCTTTTGCTTTTTGGCCTTTTTTCCTTTTTGGTTTATGTGGGTTTTTTTTTTTTGTTTGGTTTAGTTTTTTTTGTGCTTTGCTTTTTTTGCTTAGTTTAGTTTTTGTTCTTGTGTGTGTGTGTGTTTTTTTTTATTTGTGTTTTTGTTATTGTTTTGTGGTTTGATTTAGCGTTTAGTTTTTTTAGATTTAGATGTTTTGTGCTTTGTTTTTTGTTTATTTTTTGTTCTTTTTTAGTATTGTTTTGTGCTATGCTTTTGCTTTTATCTTGGCTTTTGATCTTTTTTGGTTTGTGCTTTATTTTTGGTTTAGCTTAGTTTTTTTGTTCTTTTTTTGTGCTTTGGTTTTACTTTTTAGCTTTTGTTGTTTAGCTTTTGTTCTTTGTGTGTGTGTGCGTGTTTTTCTTTTGTTTCGTTGCTTTTTTTTAAATTATTTAGTGCTTTGTTTTTAGTTTAGGTTTTGTTTTGTTTTTTTGTTTTTTGTTTTGTTTGCTTTTCTTTTGCTTTTTGGCTTTTTCCCCTCCTTTTTAGTTTGTGCTTTATTTTTAGTTTAGTTTAGTTTTTTGTTATTTTTTGTGCTTTGCTTTTACTTTGTGGCTTTTTTTGTTTGTTTGTTTTTTGTTTTTTGGTTTTGTCTAGTCCTTGCTTTGGTTTTGTCTAGTTTTTGCTTTGTTTTGCTTTGCTTTGTGCCATTTGGTAGTCCAATATTTTTTGTGTAATGACCACTATACTGTATTGTATCTTCATTCATTGTGCTGTTTTACTTTTTTTGTTTTATATGCTATACAGACTCCTTTGTCCATTGTGATGCGTTTCACTTTAAGCGTTTTAAGCAACAGTTTCAACTTTAATAAAGTTTAATTTCTAAAAATGTTTCTCAAAACACCTGCGTTCTGTTCTATTCCGTCGCATTACGTAGAGGAATGCCAGAGCGGATCTAATGTTTTGAAGAAAATCTGTTAAATCGTTTCTTCCTGTGTCTCTCTATCCAGGTGGAGCTGATGATAACCTGATCGAGGGGGGAGAGACTAAGTTCCTGTGTAAACCAGGAGCCAGAAACATTACGGTCATCTTTCAGCCATTGCTTAGGTAGGTCCTGTTCACAAATGCACGCGTCAGCCGAACATGCTTTATAAAGCTGCATTTCAGCAAGCTGTTTAAACTCTCCCCTGCTTCATCTGTCTCCTCGGCCATAGCATGTGAACGTTTTTTTCCTTCCTTTCATATTTTTCATGGCCGGCGGCCATTACCGCGTCGCTGCCATTGATTTTGATTTGTTCTGACGGTATCAATTGGAGCGTTCCGTTTAGGACCGCTCCGCATTCAATTTTCCTTTCAATCTCCTAATCTATTGGATCATCGGTCCAGCCCACTAATGCCCTGTCATATTACCGCTCTAATACAGAGACATATCCCAAGCATGGTCGTCCTGCCCACAACGTGAGTGGACTTCCCGATACTCCTGTTGCTCACAATTACATCCGAGCCGCGGTGCATCGATTTTCTGTTTTTTCTGTATTTATTTATTTATTTTCCCAGAGATGGTCACTGTCACTCTCAGATGTTATTTTGTCCTGGATTTTGTCCTCTTTCAAAAGATTTAGCTCTGATCTTCATCGTTAATCTGAGCACAAAAGTGTCTAATTTGTCAGTTTTGTCATAATGGTACCAACTTGCTGCTTGTTGTCTTTTCAGCTTGACTGCTTCTCAGGTCTGTCTTCATTATGTTATGTATCAATCAAGTCAATAGTGATGAACTTATGTTGAGTTTACCAAACTTTCCTCACAACAAGTGCATAATTTTCCCATTTATTCTATTGCAAACTTGCAAATTTCAGGATATAACAGCATCAACCCTGTTGCTAACAGTCATTTTGGGAAACTGCATCTTTTGGCCTGCTGTGATTCTGGCTCGATTTCGAACATTGCAGATATTTTACAGTACACCCACTATGAAGGGGAGGCACCTGCTGCACACTGATGTATTCTAGCCGTGTTCATTAATCTAAATGAGCTGCTCTCAGTGTTCATGTGAACAGTGCGACAGCAGCAGGGGATGGGCAGAGGGTGTGTCAGACAGCTGTCCGTCTGAGATGAATGGCAGGCGGATCATCGCTCCGACAGTATGGACAGCTCATCTGGTCCCTGCTGGGGTGACGGACCGAACAAATGAATGCATGAATAAGCGAGTGACTGCTCTCTGCCTTTTTGCCTGCCGCCACATAATGGCTGCTATCAGTCATAGTCCTCTGCGAGGAGCCCGATGTGTGGCCGCGCGTCCTTGGCTGCGTTCAGGGGGCTTAATGGTTTGCTGCACTGATACACGTTCAAACCTATGTGGACTGTAATTTCTGGAGAAGGATTTCCTTGTAGCCGTCTTTCCGTTTGGGAATGTAGTTCCAGACAGTGACTAATGTGACTAATCAGTTATTGTCAGAATCATATTTTTTAGCTTTGATTTATTTTAGTCTAAAAGTTATTTCATTATTTCATTTCAACAAAGTTTCGTTAAGTTTACTGTAACTAAAAATGAATACTACAAGAAAACAGACTAGAACCTTTTACGAACCTTTTATGCTCTTTGAAAAGTGTAAACATCATCATAATTTCTTCAGTAGTACTTAGGACAGGGTTATTATTAAGTAAAACTGAAATTAAAATTAAAACCATTAAAAAAAGTTACTTGAAATAGGATCGATATTAACTGAAATAAAATAAAATAAAATAAAATAATAAATTGCCAAGGCAACATTTCTCATTTATCTCATACTACACTATAAAATTAATAAAACTTTAACTATAATGAAAATGGAAAACAAAATATAGAAAATTAAAAAATAAACATTAAACTATTTAAAAGTTTAATATGTTATATATTTTATTATTTATACAATAAAAAAAAACATATTATATATATATATATATATATATATATATGCATACAGTATATTATATTAAACTGCAGAAGAAATAATAAAAATATCACA
>JAHKKF010499478.1:0-32905 GCA_019740295.1 Labeo calbasu
GCTACCGCTGCGAGTCAAACTCGAGAACCGATTTGTCAACGAATCACTAAGATCACTTTTGTGAACTGGCGGTTTTACAGTATTATTTTAAAACACAGCATAAGTATTAGGCCTATTAGAAAGGGATGTCGAGATGAACTCAACAAAAAGGCACAAGAAATGTTACATCTTAATATCTACAGTGGACCTAAAGTCTCTCTTTAAGGATTTTAAGAAAGTGTATGGTTGTCAAAAAATGATTCGTTCACAAATCAGACAACTTTTGTATACTGGTGGCTCATCATTGAAATTACCTGACTCAAAAACACAGTTATTACTTTTACAAATTGCTGATAACTACCTCTCTCACAAAATGTTGTCTGTTCCTCACACAAAGTTATCGCATGACTTAGGACAGAAGGCTTGACACAAAAAGTAAGATTCATATATACTTTATTGATCATTTTAATAGTGTTTTCTTCATTATAAATGTAGTTGTTTTTACTTATAATTCAAATTTGAATCATTCTGAATCATGCTGTCTGTGATTCTTAAATATAATCTTATTTAAAGGTTTTCCTATTGTAGAATGTATAATAGACAAGTAAAACAATGAAAAGTGTAAAGTGCATTTCCATCTAATGATTTGTTAAAAAAAAAAAAACATGAAGAAGTTACATATAGCTTGCTCAATTAAAATTTTTCGCTCTCTTAATGATTCAGACATTCAGACAGTGAAAAAACAACAAGTTACATCAGTGCTATTTTGCATTAGTGTTTCAAACAGAAGCCCATTGCACTGCCAAACATAAGAGCAGTGATAGCAAAGCAAGACTTTTGGTCACACAGCCACTTATGCAGGGTGCAGGCGGGATGACTGTGAGTTCAGGAAATGTCCCTTTATAGGACGATGCATTATTCTGGAAATAAACATACACATGGAAAAGAGTGTCAGGTAAATACAGCTGTGGTCAGAACAGAAGCAGATATTGTGAAGTGCGTAGACACTTACAACTGAGTTTGTGACTGTAATGTGCTGGTCGATAGTATTCAGTATGTGTTGGTATTCACTGACAGCCGTGTCATCCCAAATCTTATTAAGCATTATATTGAGCCAAGACCTGCAAAATGATCCAATTAAAGACACGTTATCATTAGGGTACATTTTAAGAGCTAAATGTATTATAAACATAGGGTTTTCAATTAGATTACTCTGCATCTTCTGCTCCCATCGCAGATTGTAAAGCTTTTGAATCAGGGAAGCTCGAACAGCCGCTCAGATCCATAGCTGGATAGTACACGAGGAAGGCCAAACACATCTCATCTGTAGTTGAGAACCCCCCCTGCAGGCAGGAAAAGGGAGTTTTACACATCCATAATCTTTCTTCTCTATTTTAATGAGTAGATATTTTATAGATTTTAGGTTCAATAACTGAAATTGAAGTTATGCTGAAGTTATTTTTACATTTTGCATAAAATACAGTAATACCTCCTTACGATATCAAGGCTTTTACTTGTCTTAAAAAAAGCAGCACTCATACACATATCAAGAACATATGAAATGTACCAACCCATGTGAGTGTGTCTAGGTTTTCAGTATTATAGGTGCACTGCACCAGCACTTTGTCATCCTGAAAGAGCAAAAAGTTTCTTTATTTCACTTATTGCCAATAACTGTATTCTAAAATATAGACTATTACGGTATATAAATGTGTCATTTTGTATTGTGCAATGCATATATTTGATATTCATGCTTGAAATCCCTGTAAACTTAACAGCACTTACCAACTTCACTGTCTTAGTTTTACCCAAGTTTAGCATTTCCTGATATTCAAAATCATAGTTTTCATCCACAACTAGAAGATCGATCTGTTCTCCCGCTCTGAAGAGAATAAGAATTGACAAAACAGGATCCTTAGGTTATGAATCACAGGAGAAAGAAATGCACACAAGTTATATTAAGTGAAGTCTTTCTTTAGGTCAGTCATTGGTCAAAAACCTCTACCTGAATTGTCCAACTCGCACCTTCCGCCCAGCCAAGTGTGTGTGCAGCATCACAGCGAACACCTGAAGATCATTTGCTGTCTCCAGAACCTGTAGAGCACAGAACACAACTAATCATGCTGAATCTGATTGTGAAAATGCGAGTAGCAAAACATACTGTACATACAAACCTTTGGAATATTAGCAGTGTCACAGAGGCCGTACGTGAGGAAGGATTTGGCTTTGGGTGGGATGGCGTACCCAGGGGCCACCGCAAGCCCTGTCATCAGAACAGCTGCATCGTGCTGACGGAGTTCAGATGTGTAGTGGAATCGCAGACCTGAGTCATCAACTCGACCTGTGTAGAGAAGAAAGTATTGTTTTATCACATCAAAGTCTGAAATATTTATCAAAGTAAACAAAGTATTTTACATTGTAAACTGACCTTCAGCTATAGTGGGGTTGTTGTAATGCACTTCAAGCCTGTAGAAAAATTCCCTAACATTTCCTCCAATTGGAAGTCCTGCCACCTCAGGAAATTCAAAAGCCTTAAAAAATAAGTGAATTTAAAAGCAAATCAGTGATTTGAAAGTTTTACTTGTAAATACTATTTCAGCAGGCCCAAAAGCTGAAAATGAATCATCCTCCTGAAGCAGATCTTTTAAGGGAATCATTTCAGAGAACTGCTCTTAACGATTCACTTAAAGGAGAAGTCCACTTCCACAACAAAAATGTACAGATAATGTACTCACCCCCTTGTCATCCAAGATGTTCATGTTTTTCTTTCTTCAGTCGTAAAGAAATTGTTTTATGAGGAAAACATTTCAAGATTTTTCTTCATATAATGGATGATATGGTCCCCCGAGTTTGAGCTTCCAAAATGCAGTTTAAATGCGGCTTAAAAGATCCCAAATGCGGTTGTAAATGATACCAGCTGAGGAAGAAGGGTCTTATCTAGCGTAACGATCGGTTATTGTCATTAATAAAACAATCAATTTAAATACTTTTTAATCTCAAACGCTCATGTTGTCTTGCTCTGCCTGAACTCTGTGTATACTGACTCAAGACAGTTCAAGAGAAACTGCCATCGTATTTTCTCCCTCAACTTCAAAAATCATTTCAAAATCATCCTACATCACTGCAGAAGTACCGACCCAATCTTAGCAAACTGAACATGCAAAAAAGGTCAAACACCCTTAACAAAAAAGGTAACACAGGAATATAGGACGATTTTGAAGTTGAGGGAGAACATGAGATGAGAATCTTTCGACGTACCCTAACTGTCATGAACCAGAAAAAAACAGTTCAGGCAGAGCAAGACAAGGCGAGCATTTGACATTAAAAAGTATATAAATTGTATAACTTTTATGAAAATAACCGATCGTTTAGCAGGATAAGACCCTTCTTCCTCAGCTGGGATCGTTTGAAGCTGCATTTAAACTGCGTTTTGGAAGTTCAAACTCAGGGCACCATAGAAGTCCATTATATGGAGAAAAATGCTGAAATGTTTTCCTCAAAAAACATAATTTCTTTACGACTGAAGAAAGAAAGACATGAACATCTTGGATGACAAGGGGGTGAGTACATTATCTGTAAACTGTTGTTCTGGAAGTGGACTTCTCTTTTAAGAATCAAACTCGATTCTTGATTGCATGTTAACGATTTCTTCAAGTAATTAATGGCTTAAATTTGGTTATTTATTGCATGAAAATGCTTTAAACCCCTTTCAAAGGTAAGACTAACCCCTCCGCCAACTCCCCACACAGCCACGACCTCCATACACTGTGCATCCACCGTAGTGTAACATTCCACGTCAAGCTCCTCCGTCACAATCGGAGGGCAGCGGTACAGCAGCAGATGATGAACGAGGTCAACATTTGTGATTATCGGCTCAATCTGGACATAATAAAAGTAAGACAAATGTTATCAAGATTGACAGATCGTTGGATAGATAATGTGTGTGTTAAGTTCATGAACTCACTTACACGATAAATGTGCTGTTTGATATCAAACGTCGGGGCTTTCAATACCTTGCAGTGGTAGTGGGTTTGCTTGGCTGGTACAGTGAACTGAAACGATTATAAATGTAATCAATGTGTAAAAGTACACACTCACTAGCACATAATTGAGATAAACCATTTATGTAATCATTGTAAACTACTATTCAAAAGTAGGTTATGAAGTCAGTAACAATTTCAACAACTTTTCTTTAACAAAACAACAAATTGACCAAAGATTACAGTAAATACATTTAAAATGTTACAACATATTTCGATTTCAAATAAATGCTGTTCTCTTAAACTTGTTATTCATCAAAAATCCTGAAGAAAAACTCTTTTCAAAATTGATAAATGTTTCTAGATCAGCAAAAAAAAGGGGGGCGGAATCAGGAAAGGTCCTTGAGCTGGGATTTGAACTCGGGAAGCCCGTATTGCAACGGCACTGTATGTCAGCGGACTTGCCCTTGCACTTGCAAGGGTTGTCAGGTACAGAAAAGTTTTACAGACAGAACAGCAAAACAAAGTGGAAATCTTTCTTACATTGACCATAGTTACGTCAAAATAGTTGCTGTTTGGAGGGGTGACCTGAGGCATGTACTTCAACAGGTTCAACTCCTTCGTGCCTCTTTGGGTACCGTGGTACGTGATGTCATCATTTTCTCCGTACGCATAGATCAGCTTCATGGGGAGATCCTGAAGTAAAAAAAAACAAAAAACTTTTACATAAAATGAGAAGCTCTTTGGCAACATGTACACTGCGGCTAAACGCGGTTGTCACTCATAAAAGTATGTGGCCACTGATAACTTATAACTGATAGCTATTTCTGACCCAGAATTTCAGGGATTTGATGTTTTAAAAGACAATCCATGTTTTTAGTTTAAGGAGTGTTTTTGCAACAAGTTTGAAGTGCAGAGCCTCTTGACAAACAAGGTCAACAGATTATTAAGAGAGAGGAGTTCTCATAAATGCAATTGTTTTGCAATGCCATTAGGCATGGGCCAGTTACAGGTTTCAAGGTGTATCACAGTTTCAAAAAATCACAGTTTCAAAACAAATACAATTTTTAAAGAGACACTAAAGACTGCTCTCTGCTTGCTACATATACAAAATATTGGATGAATTTTCTAAATATTTAATCGGGGTTGGGGTTTTATATGAATGTATTTCTGAGGAGAGCTGACCGTATTCATATATCTATACATATCTATGGAACTGACTGTCTTCAGAAAAGTTTAGATGGTATTTTCTTTTCATCTTATCTCTGTATAATGCCTATTAAAGTAGTGTTTATCCACCTTTTTCTTCTCGTAAGAGTGGGCACGGCCATTTGTAAATTTTATGGGTCTGACTTCCGGTCTTATCCACGTCCAGCTATTTTTAGCTGTACAAAACAACTCGTTTTGCTGCTTGATATTGTAAATTTGTGTGTTTTACCATATTATTTTAATGTATTATTTTATTTATGAACACACTGGTTTGTTGTGCAAACACTTGTACAATTTACTGCACGTTGTTATTCTTCTCGTTATTTCCCTATAGCAGCTAATGAACCAGAAGTCTCACCCATTGGAGTAAAAGAATACGTGGATAAGCGCAGCGCTGTTTTGTTTACAGCTGTAAACAAGAAAATGTATCCCTACCACCCATTGGCAGAGAGTGAATTTGCATTCTCATTGAGCTTGTCTGATGTTTCTGTTTCGTGTAGGTATGTTGCAAAATTTTACAAAGCTATCTAATCTAATTTAGACTAAAATAACAATAATCAATTTAATAGCATTTTAATAGCATTTGAAATTATTCTTAGCAATTAGTCATATCATATGTCAAAATCTCACACGAGCCCATGCCTAAATGTCATATTTCCACCGTCAATGTTTTCTGAATAAAACTGCAGAGTAGGCCTACATGTTACAAACAATGAAGAGGAAGGTTACTGTTGGTGTTGAATTACTTTTCTTTTGTGAAGAATAGTTCAAAGAAAAATGGTCAAACAGGCTCACCGTGATGCTTAGATCATCTTTATCACAGGAATCGATGGACCTCAGAAACTTCATGACTGTTTTCCCATTAGCCTCGGTCAGAGACAGCAGTTGGTAGTTCTGTAGCTGGTCAACTTCAGGAATTGCATTCCCCCCAGCATGACGGTCCTAAGTACGGAAAAACAGAAAAGAGAAATGAAGCATTTATGTTCACATAGCAACGGGTGTTTTTGTTTTTTTGATGGTGCAGTTACAGTTGTAGTTGCAGTCTCCAATTTGGGCTAACTTTCTCAAGCTCTTACAGTAATATCGGGTTAATGTTACCAACATTCACATATTTTAGAACATCTAGACTGAAAAACAAATAAGTCCAGTCTAATAAAAAAGTAGACTTTGTCAGACTTTGTCGCATTTAAAAAGTTACTTACTGTAATATCGCAGCTTACAGCCACTGAGAGAAATAAATATGTAGTTCCTGATATATGAACCACATATGTAATGCATATCAGTATGAATCCAGAAAAAGAATTAAATGTAAAAAAAATATATAAAATTATATTTATAACTCCACTGTAAGTGACTTAGTGAACTTTTCAGCCTCTGTCTTGATGGTGTAAAAGATTAAACCCAAATGTAACAATAAAACAATTTATACTGTAGATAATTAACTAAATGGGACAAACACAGTGAATCAGAATTGACAGTATACAAAATAAAATGTCAAAAGAATATAAGATTAGTTTATTGATTCATTGACAGTTATCAGTTATCTTGATGATGTGAAAGACAACACCCAAATATAACAGTACAACAGTTTATACTGTTGATAATTAACGAATGTAAAGATATCCAAATGTCACGATACAATAGTATCTCGATATGAAGATATTAAAAAAAAAAAAAAGACAAATGAAGACTTGGGGGGAAAATGAACATGTTGTACATTTTAAAGTTAAATTCCTCTATATAATGCACTTCGAGAGTTCAAAATGAAGAGCTCCAACCCATGTTAACTAAGAAAACTTAAGTTGACTTGTACCTGAACTTTAAAGGGGACTCAACCCTCTTTTTATTTGTGGTATACTGTTTCAGTCTAAATTACATTCACACTGGTGTTTTAGGAAGCCAAACTAATTAGAATAGAAAATAATAATAACAGCAATTTTATATTATTGTTATTCCTATGACAGCAACAGCCATATTTTGTAAAACAACTGCACTGTAAATTGTATGAAAATTAATATTTCATAGGTATATTATTTTTGCTTTACACTACAGTAGGGAGATCACAATACTTCTTTCCTAATTTCACTTGAAAGAGATATTTTGATTTTAGACTGCAGTAATGTTACACATTTAAACTATCTAGCTGTCAGAAATTCATACAGCACTTCTTTTATTTGGAAAGAAACGGCAGTAGAGCTTTTATTTTGATGGAAAACTCCAGCTTCAGTGAAAACAGGCTTACAAAAATGCCCAAAACACAACTTTAAAGACTTATGTTAGAATAAGAAGTTGAAATATATTTTAAAAACTACACTCTTTGCCCAGAAGACTTATTGTTTCATCATGTGACCATGATGACATCAAGACACCACGTGCTATTGTGATAACACAATATTGATAATACCGTTACGTCCCTATTAACTAAATGTGACAAACACAATGAATCAGAATTGACAGTATACAGAACAATATGAATATGTTGAATCAAGCACATAAAGAACAAAATATCAAAAGAATAAAAAATGAGTTGTAAGTTCACCGTGACAGTTATCAGTCTCAGTCTTTACCGTAAAGTAAGCGCCGTCAGGTCCAACTCCTCCAATGACAATATCGGCTCCAGTCATTCCTCCATTAGGGCTGAAGCCAAAACCGACCCAGCCGGTGGTGTTGACAGTGACCTCGAACAAGATGGTGCGTTGGATCTCATCAAATCCCCACCTCAGCAGCACATGGTTCTTGTGGTCCAGGTGTTCAGAGAAAGGCAGAAGAGGGTCTTCCTGAGCCCAGGACCACTGGACTGAAAGCAAAAGCAGGGCAAGAGAAAATGTTACCATGTTTCCTTTTCAAAATCTTACAAACAGTGTCTTTGTAAGGTGTTTGAGAAGGCAGTGACAAGAAACTGCTCTGGAGTGACTTTAATAGCCCTCTTTGTAAGCTGTCTGTAACCCCTCCTCACCTCACCTGAGTCTCAGTTCTCCTCCCCTAACTCTGGTGTCATGAATCAAATTCCACGTTACATTATCACTGGCTACAAGAGAATTTTAATCTTTTTATCTTTTCATGAACAAGCATTCGAAAATTACTCTTTATGAAACAAATGTTTATTTTAAAGCTGTAATGAACTGTAAACACAGAATAGCGGAGCTTACTACATTTATGGCTATGACAAACATCGATTACTTAATGATGTTACATAAGCTAAAGTAAATAATTATAGGCTGCCCTTTCAATATCTTCACATCAAAGGACATAACCTGAAGTAAACAATTATGTTTTGCCCTTTTAGTATCTTCACATTAAAGGAGCAGAGGTCAGGACTGGAGTTAATGATTTGTGACCCTGGACCACAAAACAAATCATAAGGGTCAATTTTTTTGAAACTGAGATTTGATTGAGTCCGTCCATTGAAGTATGGATTGTTAGGATAAGACAATATTTGGTTGAGATACATTTGAACATTTTAAATCTGAGGGCGCAAAAAAAAAAAAAACATATTTAAAAAAAAGACAAATAAAGACTTAAAAAGTAAAAAAAATGAAAATTGTATACATTTTAAAGTTAAATTGTCCTGACTAATGCACTTTGAGAGTTCAAAAATAAGAGCTTCAACCCATGTTCTTAACTTAAGAAAACTTAAGTTAGAAAAAAAGTCAGTGAATTGACTTGTACCTGAACTTTAAAAGTGACTCAACCCTCATTTTATTTGTGGTATACTGTCTCAGTCTGAATTATATTCACACTGGTGTTTTAGGAAGCCAAACAAATTAGAATATAATACCAATTTTATATTATTGTTATTCCTATGACAGTAATAGCCATATATTGTAAAACAACTGCACTGTTAAATAAATTAAAAGTACTATTTCATAGGTATATTATTTTTGCTTTGGATTTAGTTAATGATGTTACATAAGCTGAAGTAAATTATTATATTTTGCCCTTTCAGTATCCTCATATAAAAGAAAAGGAGCAAAAGTCAGGACTGGAGATAATGATTTGTGACCCTAGAACAAGGGTTAGTCTTTTAGAAACTTTTAAAAAGATTTATACATCCGAGATTTATACAAATAAGCTTTCCATTGATGTATGGTTTGTTAGGATAGGACAATATTTGGCAGAGATACAACTATTTGAAAATCCGGAATCTGAACATGCAAATATTGAGAAAATCACCATTAAAGTTGTCCAAATGAAGTTCTTAGCAATGCATATTACTAATCAAAAATTAAGTTTTGGTATATTTACAGTATGAAAATGTATAAAATATCATCATGAAACATGATCTTTACTTATTATATTCTAACGATTTTTGGCATAAAAAAAAATCACTAATTTTGACCCATAAAATTTATTGTTGGTTATTGCTACAAATATACCCAATAAAATTTACTGCGATATTAAAAAAAAATATATATTATATTATTCTAACTAATCCACTTTGAAAGTTCAAAATTAAGAGCTTGATTTTTCCTTTAGTTGTGAAAAGGAATCTTCTTGGTTTGCTGATGACTCTGTTGGTTGCGTGCGTGTGAGTCATTAGTCATAAAGTGCACGAGAAATACCTCTGTTTTGCACTAGATGGCTTTATATGCATATATCTACTGTTTATGTAAGGGATCATTTTGGTGTCCACATTAAATTATATAAGGGATCATTTTGGTGTCCACATTAAATTACATTTACAAAAGTCATTTTAAATACATAAAAATGCAAGTACGTTGTCTACTTTTATATTTTATATGACTTTTGTGACAATTAAATGTCAAAATATGGGGGAAATACTGTTCCAAAGTGTAAAACTGTCATTCAGCGCAATGGTCCGGACTTTGGTTTTACCATTACATCTTTAAATAAACATTAAAAAATATATTCATTATCTTGACATTTTCAAGTAAGTATTGGCTATGTTATATTAAAAGAACTATAACTTAATGTTTTTTTTAAAGTATTTAAATAACCAAAGAACTTTTGTCCTGAAAATGTAGTTTATCAGAGATCATTCAGTGTAACAGGAACAAAAAGTAATTCTGAAATCATATAAAAAACTGATAGTCATTCAGCAGTCTGTGACATCATTAAATGGCACCTGGAAGACCATAGAAGATCATTTCACCTTTTCATGGGGTGGTAATGTAGGTAAGTCACTAAAACACACGTCATTTTTTTTTTTTTAAATAAGTAGATGTTGTGAATAATTGTGATTAACTTTACTGGTCAAGTTCATGGTTTGAAACAGGTGGCCATTTAGTTGCCTGCAACATTAGCTGTAGTAAAAGTTTCGTCATTGAGGGTAATGCATATTCTCTGTTACACCAGAGTGTCAACAATTACACTGACTGACAGTATCATTTGTATATATACCAATTTTAGCATCTTATTGATATTACAGATAAATGAGGAATGTTTAGCACTGACAAATATGTTAAACTTAATAAATATTAATATTTTAATGCATTTTGGTATTGTTTAATTTGTGTTTATTGATTTGTGTTATTGAAAAAATTGATTGTGTTATTGATATATTTATGTAAAAACATATAGCTTCTTATTCTGACATAAAATACAAAAAATAATATGTAATGTTATTATAGCCTTATTATAGACTTTCACTTCCTTACCAAAACTTCACTGGCAAATGGGAAAACCTAGTGGTTTGAAGGACATTAGCAAAGTATAAAGATTTAAAAATGAACATTAATTGATATTTGAGGGCTGCACTGTGATGCTTAAATAGAGTCTTTTAATATGTCATCAAATGATTCATGTTTTAAATATGCCTAACAAGACTTTTTGGTATATAAATATTGTTACACTGAATTACATTTTAGTGTGTGTCTTCTGTAACATGGTAAAAAAAAAAAAAGCGTGATAGTTATTATTTTTTGTTCAAAAAAATATAAAGCTAAACAGAACACATTCTAATGTATGGGGAAAAAACTAAATTTAAAGCTGTATAACACTTTTATTTTTTTGATGCTTTAAAACGGCCTTTTCGTCTTTCACCCACATCCAGCATGTTATTATCGCAGAATAAAGCCGACAGGCTTATCAACAAGACTAAAGGGCAATATGTAGGAGTAATGGACATCAAAAAAAAAAAAAAGGTAATGTATATCCAGTTATCGCAGAATAAAACCCGACGGGCTTATCGGCATATCAGCAGCTGTATAAGCTATATGTGCAGTCATACCACTATTTACATAACATTTCACCTTATGAATAATTATGGCAATAAAACATATTGCTTTAAGACGAAAATCTTACCAGTTATTAGTTCTTATAATCCATTACAGTGTACAAAACTGTCGTTTTAATATTTTATTAGCCAACCAAACGCAAAGTTGAACATGCAAATGTTCCCAGCAAGTGAACAGCGCCGACTGCAGGCAGTTACCCGGATAAGCCTCCCTGTAATAATAGTTTTTACCGGTTGTTATCAGGGAATATCATACCTTGGAATGTGGTGACTCACCAATCAGAATCGAGTATTCCACAGAGCCATGTAATAGGCCTAATTATTAATAAAGATATATGATTTTCACTAGCAATACAGGGCGGCGCAATGTTGTTAGCCGTTATAAGCCTTGTGGGCTCATATAACCATTTAAATCTCAATACTTTTCATCTTACTGGATAATCTGAACTAAATGTATAAAAAATGATAGGCACCTAAAATTCTAATTGAAATTACAGCCAGGGTTGCCAGGTTTTCAAAACAAAACCCGCCTAAAAAAACTGATTACAGCTACCACAAACGATAAATAAAATCTAGTAATCATAATCGACTGTTGAGAATCCTTCGTTGAGAAAAGTACCACGTGACAACACTGCTGGCGCTTCTTCTGCAGTTCTGAGCAAAAAACCGGTATAAATAACAAATAACAATAACTTCAAGCAGCACACATTTAAAGAAAGAAAAATAAATGTAAAATAAAAAAACAACCAAAAAACAAACAAACTCCGAAATATAGAAACAAATTATAACAAAAATTAAATTACACTTAAGGTAATTTCTTGAGTTTTAAGCACTCCTTTTTTCAGATGCTTCGAGGATGTATTTTTAAATGCCACAAAACAGATTTAGATTTGTGTTGGTCCGGGCAATAGTTTTTACATGAATAAAAATATATAAATGTAAAAGAAAGCTAAATAAATAAACTAAATAATTTTACCCCATATCATTCTCCTGGGTCACTAAGCCACGCACATTTAAAGAATTATTTTTTTAAATACTTTACATTTCCACTAGAGGCCGCTCTAAACTCACACATCTGTCGTTTTAGCCCGCCCTCTCAAGTTGAACTTGACAAAATTTTAAAAAAGCTGA
Source organism: Labeo calbasu (assembly GCA_019740295.1). Taxonomy (NCBI): domain Eukaryota; kingdom Metazoa; phylum Chordata; class Actinopteri; order Cypriniformes; family Cyprinidae; genus Labeo; species Labeo calbasu. The sequence goes on from JAHKKF010499478.1 coordinate 12,496, forward strand.
CACAGTTAAACCTCTATGGACACAAACGTTTAAATATCTTCTTAAAACAAGACTAAGACTTTTTTTGTATTTATTCCTACTTTATTTTACATTAGGACACTGCGTGTGTTAGCTTTTTCTTATTAGAAGTCTACACTGTGATCCTAAAAGTCCTTCTCTGCAGTCTAACATACAAAATATATGTGTAAATAGAGTATAATACTCAGTACTATATACCATACGATAATAATATTACATATTCGTCATGTGTTTATGTATTATATACGCTACATAAAAATTATGTGTTCTATTATTTTTAATAATATATATTTTTCAGTACAACTCACGCATACAGCAGTGTGAGTTTTTTTTTTCTTGAGGCCACTCGATCAGTGAGTTTGTTTCCGGTTGTGTCTCTTATGTGTAACACACTCAACTGCAGTGAAGTTGAACAGCTCATGACTGCTGGAAACGACGAGTTTGGATTTACACACATTTGTGACCCACTGCATTTGAGTCTATTGGGTTCTGACAAGAGGAAAAAGTGTATTTGATGATGTAAATAAACTAGTTTGAGAAAGATCGTTTTTGGCAGAAGGAAAATGTCTGGATGAAGAAGAGAGAGTTTATCGCCATTAAACTGCAGGTTTCTGTAATGACTGGTTAATGTGTGTATAATGGAGACGAAGGTAAGAACTTGTTTGACTTACTTTTGCTTAAAGTTTGTGACTGATCTGTTTGTAATTTCTTTGCACTGAGATCACACTGGGCAAAGTATTTCCAAACACACGCCGATATACTTGCTCTTAAGTGTTTATAACCGTCCCAGACATCATAACTGACCTGTTAAACACTGCGAAATAGGTCTAAAATGGCTCTTTTTGTTATTTTAACGATGTTTAATAGCTTTTTGGTGAACGTAGGAAAATATGGATCATTAAGAGTCTTGTGACATTTTACTGGGACCATGACGTCATCTGCAATGCATACTGGGATATGTAGTTGAATTGTAAATCATTCACCAAGTTTTAGTTAATCATAGAACCAACACACTAACTAATTACCCACATAAGTGAGAGTTTAGGTCTCTGAATGTAAGTTATCCTTGGGATAATATATTAAGTCTTTTAGGACCCATTAAGGAGAGTCTGTCATATATGTGACCCTGGACCACGAAACCAGTCATAAGGGTACATTTTGTGAAATTGAGATTTATACATCATCTGAAACCTGAATAAATAAGCTTTCAATTGATGTAGGACTATGGTTTGTTAGGATAGGACAATATTTGACCGACTATTTGAAACTAGGCTATTTGAAAATCTGGAATCTGAGGGTGCAAAAAAATCAAAATATTGATAAAATCCCCTTTAAAGTTGTACTAATCTAAATTTAATTAAGTTCTGATATATTCACGGTAGGAAATTTACAAAATGTCTTCATGGAACATGATCTTTACTTGATATCCTAATGATTTTTGGCATAAAAGAAAAGTTAATCATTTTGACCCATACAATGTTGGCTATTGCTACAAATATACCCATGCTACCCAGGGTCACATATAGCCATGTACGTGCATATACATGCATATATACACTACTCAGATATTGCTTAAAACAGATCAGATTCCTGGAGAGTTATTGTAGTTTCAATGACCCAAAAGTGAAGTGTATAAATACTATGAAGTAAACAAACTAACTTTAACTCTCTTGTGCATAAAGACGACATTTTACATTCATTTCTGTATAATAAACAGGACAGATCTGAAACAAAATGTAACATTTTGTATCTGTAAAAATACTATAAATGGTTTCTTAATAGAAAAAAGGGACATTCTGTTTAAAAAAAAAAAAAATAATAATTACCTGTAAATTTTAAAATGACCTGTTATTTTTTTTTTTTTAGAACTGAACTGACTAAAGCTGCGTTTTGTAAAACTGCTTATAGATGAACTGAACTTACTTCAAAGTTCAATGAAATTCACACTGTTATTGATTTGAAATGAACCAACACTAAACTTGATCTGAAAAGTGACAGAAGCAGAATCTGAACTATTTTTCCTGTGTATCACTGTAAAGCTGCTTTGACACAATCTGTCATGTAAAAAGCACTATACAAATAAAGGTGAGTTGACTTGATTTAGATTTGCTTTCAGTTTTAATTTAACTTTCTTATTACTACATTTTAATATGGTTTCCCTGCTTTAGTCCTTAATTTAGTCCTGCTCCCTCGACTGTCTATATGAGGGTGTTTCTAATGATGGAGGGTTTTATAAGCTCGCTCCTGCTTGCAAGGCTGATTCATCAATTCTGCCATTATGAATTTGTGTTTTTTGGTCCCTGTTCCTCATCTTATATCCTTCTTTTATCTTGCATATCGTGATTTCTATTTCATCATTACTTCGTACATTTCTCTGGAAGACTTGTGTAAATGCTTACGCACATTTATGATGACAGACAGTTTGGGATGTATCCATTGCTGTTTTTAAAGTGCTATATTTCTTTTAAATCAGACGTGAGTTCTCTTGAACACAGACTCTCTATGTCTGAGCATCAAGGAGTCGTGGCTTGTGAATTCCCACATAGAGAGAGCCTGTCTCACTGTTCATACAGACCTCACTGTTTGCCGTTTCGATAGCTTCAGGATGTGTGTGTTTCTGTGTTGGCTCTATGTGTGTTGGAATAACGGGAGCTTTGTGGGAAGTGTTTTTTTTCTCATGTACTGTGGAATTGATTATGCTTTGTGACCATTTGTATGCTTTTTATCACAAAAATGCGCTCTGTTTAATTCTGTTTTGACTTAATTTTTTCTTTTTTTTGTTCAATACCTTATGGATATCGTGACAGTGTTTAGATTGTAATTCACCCAAAGAAATGATAGAAAAAAAATAGGAAATAAAATTTTGCATTAAAAAATAAATTAATAAAGTGACTTTAAGAATCTTTCACACTCAAATTCTTATTGCTATTTTTTTTTATTTTTATTTAAATGAAACTCAGCATTAAACAATTCAGAAAATACTACTATGATGTATGCTCACTTATACCTTAGAATTCTGCTTAAATTTAATTAATTAATTAATTTATTTATTTATTTACAGCAATGAGAATGTTTTTTTTTGGCCTTTCAGAAATGAGTTTTGGGAAACAAATTATTAATGCAAAAATTGCAGCAGTCAAAATAAGCTTCATTTTTTTCAATGTTTTAATATGATTTTGTGCTAATATATATATATATATATATATAAAAAGAATCACAGAAACTGTTAGTTAAATGTTAAGCGGGTTTATGCTGAGGTCATGTGCATTTAATGGTGTCTAAAACTCCTGACAAACAAGTTTAGCTGGTGCTGTTCTATTAATAATTAATGAATACTTAACACATTTGCTGTCTGTATGTGCATGTTTTACTTACACGTGGTCTGGCTCCACACAGGCACAGGTTTTATATGATTTCACGGCAGAGCCTGGAAATAATGAGCTGTCGGTTCGAGAGGGTGAGACAATCACAATAACAAATCAGGTGAGTTTATTTTATTTTCGTAAAGTTTCATAACACCCAGCTCTCCATGCCTGCTCCGGGTTGTTGCATGTGTATGGATGGATCAGAAGCTTCTCTGTAAATTGATCTATTTTCTTTTGTTCCCAGAGCATTGGTGGAGGATGGATCGAGGCAAAGAACTCTAGAGGAGAAGTCGGATTGGTACCAGAGGACTACATAGAGGTATGCAGCGGTTACCAAAAACGGCTTTTAAAAAGGCAATATGTGACCGTGGACCACAAAATCAGTCATAAGTATCAATTTTTTGAAATTGAGATTCATACATCAACTGAAAGCTGTATAAATCAGCTTTTTGTTGATGTGTGTTTTGTTAAAATAGGACAATATTTGGTCAAGATGCAACTGTTTGAAAGTCTGGAATCTGAGGATGCAAAAAAATCAAAATATTGAGAAAATCATCTTTAACGTTGTCCAAATGAAGTTCTTAGCAATGCATATTACTAATCAGAAATTAAGATATATTTACACTAGGAAATGTGCAAAATATCTTCATGTAACACGACCTTTACTTAATAACCTAATGTATTGTTGGCTATTGCTACAAATATACCCGTGCTACTTATGACCGGTTTTGTGGTCCTGGGTCACATATACTATATATATTCTATTTTTGAAGAAATGTATACTTTTATTTAGCAAGGATGCATCAAATGTATCAAAAGTGAGAGAAAAGAATTTTATAATTACAGAATACTTCCATTTCAAATAAAGTATATATCACACTTTCCACCAAAATATTAAACAACATAACTGTTTTCAGCATTGATGATGATAAAAAAAAAACCTCTTGAACAGAAAGTCAGCATATTAGAATGATTTCTGAAGGATCATGTGACTGAAGACTGGAGTAATGATGCTGAAAATTCAGTTTTGCATTACAGGAATAAATTACACTTTAAAATATTTCAAAATAGAAAACGGTTCTCTAAAATTCTAGTAATATTTCACAATATTGCTTTTTTCTGTATTTTTGCTTTTGTGAGCATATGAGACTTTTTTTCAAAAAATAAAATGACAGTGACAAATAAAATGACATTTATTTTACACAACATATATTTAAAATCCACTCAAATATTTTAAAACAGAAAATGTGCATCTGTTTATCAACTAATATTTCAAAACATTATCCGCTTGAGTACCTGGGTGTTTTTCGCTATGTATGATAAAGTATGTCATGCAGTTTTATTGTGATTATCTCTCTTGTGCTGTAATACACACCTGGCAGGGTTTGGAAACCAAAGGACAGAGAAACTATCGCTGCTGGAATGTGACCTCTTTGATCAACAGGAAGTGTTTTCTTTTCCTGCGTCCAGCCAGATTTGAAGTGTGTTAGTTTAGTGTTCGTTTCAAGGCTTAGCTTGTAAGGCTAAATGAATGTGCTTTATTTACTTAAATATAGGATTTCCCTTGCTTTTTGAAAATACAAAATTGAGCCAAATAACATTTTGAAATCTGAACGTCCAGTTGTTTATCAATAAGGGTGCAGCAGTATCTTTGTGTGAAAGTACATCACACTGTGTAGCTGAGCATAATCACATTATAAAGCCATCCTGAGGCTGTCATGCGCATGGAGACCTGGTAAACAGTTTACTCTCTGTATAAATAGGCTGTGGAGTGATTCCGCCTGCTGCTGGCTGCGGACATACATTTCAGTTTCCCTCCTGACCTCAACTCACAGCTGCGCTATCGTACAAACACACGTGCTTCCTTTATTTCTCTGTTATCAGAGCCAAACAAATGACCACATGTTCACACTTCTCCTAATCCACATTCTGTTCACAAGCTGTTTCAGCTAAAACTAAAATGGGTTGAAAAGCCATTTCTTATACTTTTATGAATGAAAATAGGTAAAATAAACAAAAAGGCAGTCCAGACTTTCATATAAAGTCATCTGGGGGCACAGTTTTCCTAGGAAGTGTCAAACGAGAGCCTCAAAATGAGCAAAATACTGCACCATATTGAACTAAAACATTAATCTCATATTTTGCTCATGATAAAGACTTGACAGAAAGTCAGTCAAGGCCTAAGTTTGAAAGATCAAAATGCATCTAGTAGCATTTAGTGCTATCCATGGCCTTTTTATGGATATATTTAATCCTCAGCCTCAGCACCAAATGTGTCTCGAAATGTCACTTTTCTTCAACTTTAGCAGCTTTATTTATAAAAAAAATATTGTATCCTGGGGAGACTTTCAGCTGTTTGGACTTTAACAAGTTTGTCTGTGCATCTGCCAATTTGTATGATACAAGTAGTCACAATGCATGAGATCTTAAATCCGAAACATTGCTTTCCAGATGATTTATATATATTTATATGTATATATGTATGTATGTACACTACCGTTTAAAAGTTTGAAGTCATTAAGACTGGTAAGAATTCTCTTATGCTAATCAAGGCTGCATTTGTTTGATCAAAAATACAGAAAAAAAAACCAGTAATATTGCAAAATGTTATTACAATATAAAATAGTAGTTTCTATTTCAATACACTTTAAAGTATAATTTATTCCTGTGATGAAAAGCTTAATTTCATCAGCCATTACTCCAGTCTTGAGCGTCACATGATCCTTCAAATATGATGATTTATTATTAGAATTATCTATGTTGGTGACAGTTGTGCTTCTAAATACTTTTTTCGAGATTCATTGATAAATAAAAAAAAGTTAAAAAGAACAGCATTTATTTAAAATACACATCTTTTAGTTATAAGTCTTCGCTATCACTTTTTATCAAATATGATAAACATCCTTGCTGAATAAAAGTCTTATTTTCTTTAAAAAAGAAAGCATAAAAATGTAATTTCATAAAAATTTATATCTTAAATAACTGCTGTTCTTTTTAACTTTTTATTCATCAAAGAATCCTGGCAAAAAAAAGTAGCACCGGTTCCAAAAAAATCTGCACGTTAGAATGATTTCTGAATGATCACGTGACACTGAATACTGTAAAAGTAATCAGTAATGATGCTGAATATTCAGCTTTGATCACAGGAATACATGTAGAAAATTGTTATTTTACATTGTAATAATATTTCACAATATTACATTTTTTTTTCTGCATTTTTTGATCAAATAAACACAGCCTTGATTAGCATAAGAAGTTTTTTTTTTTTTTTTTTTAAATCTTACTGGTGGTTATATATTTTTTTTATTTATAGTAAAGATGTTAGTTTAAGAAATGAAACATTGTATTATATTATACTAAAAATTATTATTATATACTATAAAATCTAAAATGTTTTACAGAACTTCTGCAGAACAGAACACGAAGTATGAACAAAACTGAGTTAGTGTACCAACACACTTATTTCATTCTTTCTAATTTGACAAGGACTGACCCTTGTAAATTTGTCTCTTCATGTTCTTAGGTTAACCAGGCTCAACCTTTTGCCTCTAGAGGAAATGCAGCCCCCCTCGATCTCTCGTTCTTCGACAATCAAATGCCGGCCCCGGCCAGCACCGCACAGGTAAGCAGTTGAAAGCATGATGGGTAAATTTCACATGTGAATGGTTTAATCTGTTGAGTATTGCTGCACGTAAACCGGTTGGTTTTATTTATCATCTCCAAAATGCACTTTTCAGTTCATTCTCTGTGTAACGCTCCTTCTCTGTGCTTTTCTCCCACTGTTTAACTTCCTGAGAGGAAGTAAGCAGGAAGGGAGATTCCAGTTGTGAAGAATAAAACATCTTACTCAGATTGTAAAAATGTGTGTGCAAGCAAACTCAGAGACTGAGAATAAAACATCCTGTGTCGCTTATTCCAAGGATCAGCGAGGGGCCAAATGTGAAGGATGATTATTTTTAATTAACATACAGGATGAAGTGTTTGGATTCTCCCGTATGTTAGTAAAGTACCGTGGGTTTGGCCTTCAGTGCTGAGACTGAAGTTTTCATCGAGTGGGCTGCTTTGTTTTTTGGAGGAGCCATGATTTGATCAGCAGTATTTTGATGAGTGGGAAGCCTTTAGTTGTGAAGCATTTGTTTCCAATGGCACTTAGTTTTGTGTAGATATAAAGAACATGAATCCACTTTCATCTGACTTCCATTAAGTGACACATTTCGGAATGTTCAGCAGGAAATAATATCAGGATTTTATTAGGGTGAAACATTTTAGAATGTTAGAATGCCCAGGATACATTAAGTTGTTATATGTTGATTAAATGTTATGAAAACAAACCTTTTTTTTTACAGTCAGATCTTTACTGATGAATCATGCTTAATACATTTATTAGTGACGTTTATTAAGACCATAAATAGACTCAGTGCTGACTGAGTTCATGACCAGCAGCTGTTTATGGCGTTATCTCAAAACTTGAAGCTGATTGGCTATTCAAGGGATAGACTTTAACCTAGTTGCTGTAGTTTGCATGTACTCAATGGATCGCTGATAACAGATGTGAAACCAGTAGCAATGCTAAATATTTATGAGTCATTTTAAAATGTGTGGCATAGTTAACCACAGACTTCCCTGCGGGCTGTACGCACAAATATTAGTCAGCTCTCACATTATTTATTGATGGGTCATCAAGTAATGATACGCAGTGTCTTGATGTCCTTCAGATCTTTGACAAAACAGCAGACAGTGCTACCATTAAAGCTCGTTCTGGCCAAGAACCGCCCATTTAGACAGAAAGAGAGAAAGAGGGTGGGTGTGGGTGATATGTAAACCGGTCAACTATAAATAGTTTTGTTTCTATGCGCTCAAAAAATATGTAGGCCTAAATTATGTATTTGAATTGCATATAAAATTTCTGTTCATTTGGATTATGCTGCTTTAACATAAACTAATACATTTAATATAAAGCATATTTAATCATATAAAAATTAAACTGTCTGCGCCTAAAAAAAAAAAGATGTGGTCTATCAACTATTATTATTATTTTTTAATTTGATTAAAATAATTGTTTTCAAAATGCATTTATTCAAATTGTTTAAATATTGCGAAAACAATTACATTTATTTAGTTAAAAGTATGAACGTGGTTAAAATATGGTTAGCGTTATATAAGCATTATTCAGATGGTTAAAATTGTACCTAATTAGATTTATTGATAATAAATGTATACATTTTTGTATTTTGTATTTAAAACACATCTTTTAGTTTATTAGTACGGAAACATCTACCTGTTTCATTAGTTCATTTCTTTATTAATAGGTAAAATTGTATAATCCAAATGGATGGAAATTTTGAATGCAATTTAAATACATAAATATTATGTTATAACATTATTTATGTTAATCATACATAAATAAAACAGTCTGCACCTAAAAAACTGAATGACGTAGTTTATCATCAACTCTATCCTTTTTTATATTAAAATAATCAGATTTTCAGAATGCATTTACTCAAACTGCTTAAAATCAGCATATATTGTGAAAACAATTATACTTACTTAGTTAAAAGCATGAACATGGTATATATATATGTGTGTGTGTGTGTGTGTGTCTATATGTATATATGTATATGTGTGTGTGTGTGTGTGTGTGTGTGTGTTAAAAAATTTTAATTAATTATATTATATAAAAAAAATATTAAATAAATAAATATATATATATATATATATATTTAAAACACATTTAATTTATTAGTACAGACACATTTCCTGCTTTTTCTGTACACATTCATAGTAATTTTTTTATTATTATTAATTAGTGTAGATTAAATATGAAATTTAGGCCTAAATATTTTTACCATGTACTGTTGAAGGGCGGGGTTATCTGAAATGGACCATAATACAATAATTAGCTGTTGTGAAAAACAAATAATGGAGCAGCTGTGTACTGTATGTTAAAGGTCGCACAGACAACACAATAAAAAACGGGTGTTTTTGAGTGCTTGTGTCATGAACTTAAGACCGCTAAGTAGTTGCATGAGCTGTGGTTTCTTTTGAAGACACAAGCATTTGTTTGAAATGCATCGTAAATGAAGTTGACACTGATGGTGAAGTTGCATGACTGTGTATTAGCACTGCTTCAGAACTGTTTGTTTTCTGTTTGATGAATATTATTTTGTGCTAGTTCATAAACAGGTCTCAGCTGGACCTCTGCTATTGAGGAAATCAGTGGTTTGATGAAGAAGGTCTTATCTTTAGGGTCATGTCAGGGTAACCCTTCCCTTTCAGCGCTTTATGATAATGTCACGTCTTTCCCCTAAGGTGGATGTAGCTCAGCCGGAAACCCCAGTCACCCCAGTTTCCCCAGGAATTTCCTCCCCTGATGAGGTACCCTAAATACATTTGGCATGACGGACGCCACGCATGCTCGATTCTGGAGCTCTCACTAACATGACCAAAACCTAAACACCCTGTTCTCAGGGTCTGAATGCTTTCAGATCGAATCAGACTCCACTGATCACACCAGACAAATCACACATCGATCAAACTGATCAGCACTGTTTCAGCTAAACAGCCACATCACAGTCTATCTGCCATTTTATAAAACATATGCAATGATTCAATCATTTGTTAGACAGCTGCTTCTGATTTATGATGCAGAATTTGCTTTTTATGTTATAGAAAATCTTACAGAACTTTTAAATGATACGGACTGTTTTTTTATACCTGAACTGGCTGTGAAAAAGTTGGGAAAAAGAAGACTTTTTACCATTTTTTCTAAAGGAAAACTTGCACTTTGTTGAATTATGGTTTTAAATATAAGTCAGAGAAGTGGCAACTGAATAGCTGTCGGTCAGAAATTTCCAAAACGTCGCCTTCCCAATTTAAAACATGCATGAATGCACATAAACACTTTCTAAAACCAGTCCTTCGTCGCATGATGCTACATTCTCAGTGCATGACATGCAATTTTTGCATGAGCAAATAAGAAAGTAGGGAACCAAACAGATAGTGTTTGACTTTATCTGATGCATGTCTGTCGTCGACTGCGGTAAAATAACGCAATGATGTTTGCAGCCATCATTTGACATGCATTTGCCGTGCTTGGTGCAAAATGTCAAAGTTTCTTAGATGTTGATTGATTAGGACGAGATGGTGGCTTGGATAATGTGTTCATTGTGGGCGGCCAGATGATGATTTAGAAACACAGAGCTTATGGTTTGTGTCTCTGTGGCTCTGGGCTTTTGTGTCATCAAGGCCAGAGGTCCATTGAGAGTCAATTGTTCAGTGTTGACAAGCTGAAGCATCCATCAGGAAGGTAAACATCTCTTTCCATTCAACACATCCATCTGTATACGTATATTCCCATTTTATGGGCTTTCTTTAGAAGTCCTTGAATCGGTCGTCATCTGAAAATAGCTGCTCAAATGGAGTCTTTCAGAATAGTATAAAAACCAAAGGTTATTAGAGTGCTTGTCGTCGGATGTGAGTGGGCTTTTTGTATGTTTTTTTTTTAAAAAGTTTCACAGATAAAAAGATCCTTTTTGCTGGTGGCCAGGGAACATTGAAAATGACATCTGTGTGCTTGTGTTATGGAAAATTGTGAGCATTTGTAATCATAATGCGTACAGTCTACACGCCAAAAGAACAGTCAACTCATCTCAAGCAGCTGAACTTTAATAAATGATCATAAAGTATGTTCAGGACAGACTTATGCTATGCCGTGAGACCACTAGTGAAAATGCTCCTTTTTAATGCTTTTTGTTTCTTTTTTTGCTTCTTTCAGACAAGTAATGGTAATGACCCATGGGCAGTATTTGACAATAATGCATCTGGGGGATTTTCTAATAACTGGGCAGCTCAGCCAGAAGGCACAGAGACGGGGAAAACCAGCAGCAATGCATGGCATTCTGGAGGACACGGGCATCCGCAGGCCTACCAGGGTCCAGGTAACAAACCCATTCAGTCTGAACTATTGGTTTTCAAACTTCTTGAATTCAGTGCCATTGTCCACAACAATATTTGAAGCCCACCTAGCCCTAGTTTTGTTTTCAGATTGGTTTTACTCTTTGGAACCTCCTAGTTTTTGTAAATTACGGAATTAAAATTAGACTATAAAAAATTTTGGATTAGAGAATAAAGTCAAAATGGTTTCTAGAATAACGTCGAAAAGGTTTCGAGAATAACGTCGAAAAGGTTTCTAGAATAACGTCGAAAAGGTTTTGAGAATAACGTCGAAAAGGTTTAGAGAATAATGTCGAAATGCGTCGAGAATAACGTCGAAATGCTACGAGAATAAAGCCGAAATGTTTCGAGAATAAAGCCGAAATGTTTCGAGAATAAAGCCGAAATGTTTCGAGAATAAAGCTGAAATGTTTCGAGAATAAAGCCGAAATGTTACGACAATAAAGTCTAAATGTTTTTAGAATAAAATTTAAATATTATGAGAATAAAGTCGAAATTGTGAGGGGAAAAAAATCTAAATATTACAAGTATTGTCGAAATATTAAAAGAATAAAAAGTCAGAATTGCAAGATGTAAACTCAAAATGGCCAAAAAAAGAGAAGAAAAATGTAAAATAACAAGTTGCAATTACCTTTTTTTTTATATTTTATTAGTGGTGGAAACGGGCTTCCATATTGACCTGATTTCTTTTTCATTTCTTTTTTTCCGAAAATGCTAGTTACTGTTTTTGCATTGGAGACTAAAACTTACTGAATTTGCTCACAAAAGATAAAACAAATTCCCCCCAAAAATTATACTTTTTGTACTATTTTTGGCATTATCAAACCAGTCTGAATCAATGGGATTTTGCCTTGCAGTTTGCCTTGTTGATTGTCTCAAATGGAAAACTGAACTCCACAGCCACAAGGCAAAAATACTTAACATAATGTTTATTCCTCACCGGGAGCTATTACATTCCTCTTTAAGCGTTTCAGTCCAGTATATTTAGAAAACAGGAAGGCTCTGGAGTTTGTGAGTAGCCAAAGTGCTGCATAATGTTACATGGATGTTCTTGGCAGATTTTTTATGACCAAAACAAACTAGAAGAGTGTAAGAATGCATTCGTAATAGAAAACTAGTATACTGCGCAGTATATTTCCTGGTACTTGTAAGTTGCACAGTATGCACTAATAAACCTAACATTTCATTTTTTAACTCTCAGTCAAGTCTTATAAAAGGCACACAAGATGAAGCTGATATTACTTTAGGTTCAACTGCGACATGGAAATGGAAAGTCAGGCTTTTGTGAAATACGTAGTATTAGCGTTGATTTAGATGAAAGTATGAAAAAATATGAAAGTTGTTTTACGAGTAATTGTGGAATATGTGGGTGTGGCTCAGTGATCACGTCTATGACTTTGAGTCATGTGTCAGGCTAAAGTTTGCCAGCAATGATGTCATCTCTGGAAGATCGTCAGTTTTGGTCTGTTTTGGCGTAATAAGGGGCTGAAATTCACCATTTCCATCTGCTGTAAAACAACAGCTTCTACAAGTCTGTGTCTTATAAAGACAAGCAAAGCATGTGGATTTGTTTCAGAGATGTTTTCCCCTGAAAACTGATTTATTCCTTTAAGTAAGACGACTCTTTTACCGAATAACTCATGAACTCATAAAATTCCAGGAATTAAATATAGTTTCATTTTTTCATGGAGCGCTTTCGCAATCAATTTATTAAAATGAAAGTGCATAAAGCACACAAGAATGTGCAGAGGTGATATTTGTTGTCAGAAAGAAACTTAAAAGATTTATTTTACCATAACAAATAATCTTTTCCTTTTCTCTAAAGACATTTACCCCTACCCATGTCTTATTGATCTCTCAGGTAAACCATAAAATTCATGTAAGGACTTAAATGTGGTTTTAATAACAAGCTGCATGTGCTCAACAGTTGCCAGAAACTCACAGGAATGTGTGTGAGAGTGTTTTGTAGGGCTTTAGTTGCTGTGAATTTTGTTGTTTACTTAACACAGACATTTATGAGTTTTTTCTCAAGTACAGGCATGTTTATGTCGCAGGGGATTTATCAAAACCAACATGTTTAAAGTTTTTGTTTTTCTTTTTGCTAAATTGTCATGTTAAAACTGACTTGGAAACAGTTTAGCATTGCTTTTTTTAATACTTTTCAAGTACCTTTTATGTACAGAACTTTGAATATTTATTATACAGTTATATATTACATACAGTCTATGTTCGAATTATGTGACCAGATTTTGCACAAATTACAACTGTTATGCCCCATTAAAGCTTCATCAGAGGTTAGTTAGCATGCCTGATTTGTCCTGAGTGTGTTTGGATAACTAACACCTGGTTCTCACAGTGCTTTTTAGTTTGAAGTATGTTTAAAGTGTGTGTAATGACTGTTTATAGGTGCAGAAGACGACGAGTGGGACGAGGAGTGGGATGATGTGAAGTCATCGGGTGGCTATGCTGAGTCTGAGGCTGGAGAGGGCGGGGCTATAAACAGAGGCGGAGCTCATGGTTCATCCATGAAAATTGCCCTCAACAAGTAAGTCAGATCACACCACACAGAGTGGACATACACCCAAGCAAGAGTCACGTAACGATACACATAATAGTGACGTAAATCAAGTTCATGTCCTCTTGTTCATGTCCTCGTGTTCTGTCTAGATTCCAAAAATGTTTATTCATGTTATGATTTTATTTAGTTTTTATCATTTTATTTTTATGTCTGTTGTAAGCAGCATATTCTCTTTGTAGATTCCCTGGCTTCTCCAAATCAGGTCCTGAGCTGTATCTGCTGTCCAAACAGCCCGGCAAAGGAACCAAGTTGCCTATTTACGTAAGCCAATTTTAAAGTCTTAATTTGCCATTCTGCAAATTAAAGGTAGGGTAGGCGACAGAGTTCCTACGGGGTTTTTGAAAAGTATGGAATTTTATTTAAGTATTTTCCAGGTCCGAAAAAGTATGGAAAAAAAGCAGAGTATGCAGGGTTTCCACGGGTCCTTAAAAAGTCTTAAATTTAGATGTATCAAATTTAAGGTCATAAAAAGTCTTAAATTGTACAAGAAAGACTTAATTATGATTAAGAGGTCTTAAATTTTAGGCACGGGAAGTCCAGAATTGCGATACAGCTTAGTGTGACGATTAAACTTCAAAAGGCTATTAAATAGACATGAGCGCTGCATGTTCAAAGTCCGGTGTTGAGCTGCTTTGTGTACTGCTTTTACTGGGGAAACACATGTCTGCTGTTCCAAATGCGCCATCTGCTGGCAGAGATTGAATGTGCATTTTCAATAAGCCTGTTGTTTTGAGTAGGGTATTCTTAAAATACAGGAGGCTGTTCGCTTCAGGACCGCATTTCAAGGACCCTGTAGTTTTTTTTTGTTTTGTTTTGTTTTGTTTTTTAAATTTATTTATTTGTCGTATGTATGCATTAAAATCTCTTGCTATTCAATTCTGTATATCATTTTTTTAAGGAAATATTATATATAGTTGTTTAATTGTGTACACTTAATTATTGTCCTAAACAACTCCTAATCCTAAGCTTACCCCTTGGTAACCTCTTGAAATATGTAACCTAATTTATTTCAGTATATTCTAGACTTCAGTTCATTAGCCACAGCGCAGTGCTTCACGTCTGATGTGTGAGCAACAAAGTGCAGTAAACAGTAAAACAATTGCAGTACAAATTAGTGTGTTTATTAGTACTTTAATAAATATAAAATTAGTTTCCATGGATCTAGTCTTTGCGTCTGTTTGATGTTTCTCTGTTGGAATGGATTTGCTAGATGGCACTGGTTTAAAAAATAGGGTCCTAGAACTGCAGTCTCTGGTATTGCAGGAACATAGTATCGGGGGTTGTTTTTGTTCAGACCAAAGCGAAAAGCAATCCATGTTTTTACCCTGCAAACATGCAGAGCTATAAATGTGAACCGGTGGATCTTTAAGATAATTCATCATAAAAAGCATGTATTTGTATGTTTTTAATGAATGTAGTAAATTATTAATAATAATTGTTTAAATTAATATAAGTAATACTTTTGACTCATCTATTTTCTTAAAAATTGGTACTTTAAAGAAATGTGAAGTGTATCATTCACTGTCAGAAAAATAGGAACAATTCTGTCGCTGGGGCGGTACCCTAAGATACAAAGTGAAAACGTACATATATGTACTTTTAAAATACTAATATGTACCTTTGAGGTACCTATATGTACACTAAAAACTGCAGGATTAAGAACAACCTAGCGCTGGGTAAAATATGGACATAACCAGCGATTGGGTTGTTTTGACCTATCGGTTGGGTTAAATGATTGTCAAATACAACTGAATGAATTCAAGGTGCCCTTTTTCATTATGCAAAATGCAGGATATAAGTGCTTTGGGTTTCTTCTTACCTTATTTTGGTATCACTGTATTACAATAGCCTCCGGCACCAAAATAAATCTCTATATCTAAATATATCTCTATTAATTCATGTGCATCCATGCTGTAATTTTATTCATAGTAAGATGGCAGTGATGCACAAAGGAAATAGGTTCTATAAAATTAGAAATAGTAATGCGTAATAGTAAGCATGCAAAAATTATGAATAGCATGTGAATAGTTTCTCAGTGACTGTACTGTATACCAAACATAAAGCTGAAAATAATGCTCAATGAACCATTTATGTTAAATATGGTCTGAAGGAATGGTCTGTGTAGGACCCCCGAGGAGATTTCAGAAAGGCTAGCAACAGCAAGCTAGCTTTGAAAGCAAGATCCCCACCTTCCCTGTATAATCACTCTGCAAAACCGCACCTTCCCCAAAACACAAACGTGCACGGGCAAACCAGAGGTTAACCAGTGACACAATGTGAGATTGCGTCGGTGAAGGGTTGAATGCAGCGCTGTCAGATTACTTCATGATGAGACAACATTACAGTACAAAGCACATAATATTAGAGCAATAATCCCTTTCATTCTCGCTGGAATACGCTGATGATGTATCATGTCTGCGCAAACAGGTATACAAATACACATTTTGATTGGACCAGTGTTGGGGATAACATTACAAATAACACGAGTTACGTAATCAGATTACTTTTTAAAGTAACTATTAAAGTAGCGCATTACTTTAGTTTTTCAAACAAGCAACACAAGTTATTTTGTTTTCCTATTTATTCACTGACACCTATCCAGTCCCTGTGTTAAGAGAAACTGGCACTTCCTTCAGCATGATGCTTAATTTTATTTTTGGTGTTACAGGGCCTTTACAGTTGCCAAAAAAAAATAACCTTTGGGGGGTTTTTTTAATAAAAAAAAAACAATAAACAAAAGCAAAAGTAACAATGCATTACTTTCCATTAAAAGTAACTAAGTAAAGCAATTAGTTACTTTTTCATGCAGTAATGTAATATTGTAATACATTACTTTTAAATATAACTTTCCCCAACACTAAATATATAAATATATTTAGATCACTTAAAGGAGTAGTTCACTTTTAGAACAAATATTTACAGATAATGTACTCACCCCGTTGTCATTCAAGATGTTCATGCCTTTCTTCAGTCGTAAAGAAATTAGATAAGACCCATAAGACCCATATTCCTTTAACTTAGTGATTGCTGTTGGGATATGAAGAGACTTTAAACCAGCATACCCAATTTTTTTTTTTTTTTTTTTTTAACCAAATCACCCTACCCTGCCTTTAAGGCCTTAAAAAAGTCTTAAATCAGAGCAGAAAGTCTAAAATTAATAAGGATGGCATTAAATGTTGCATGCACTGCAAAACAATTTTAACTTTTGCAGTCGTTTACAATGCAAAGATCTAAATAGCCTTAAATTAAAATACATTTGCTTGAAATGCAAAAGAAGATGAAGCAAATTAAGTGAGTTGATGCTTAAAACAGGAACAAACATATGTTAGTGAGGTATGACAGTGTGATTTCTGTTTTGAAAAAATCAAAAATGAACTTGAAGTTGAAGTTTCTTGGCTTTTACTAAAAATACGATAGCCTTAATGTTATTTGTAAGATAGTGTGCTCCAAAGCAATGACAAAATATGCATTTATAAGATATAAGCATTCAAAACTTAGTCTCTAACTTCCACCAATATGGATCAGTGATTTTGATGACATCACCCTGCACTTCAGCTTCTTATCAAACTTTCTGTCCAATCAAATGCTTTCTAGAATCCGAAGCATCCCGCCCCCTAGGATTCAGACAGAATACATATGCTTTCAATTGGGGTGAAAGGAGTCTGGTTTTGCTCTGTCACGCAAACTGCCACAGTGTGTGTACAGTCTGCTCCAGTCTACAGACACGATAGTACAGAGCGGATCATATGCGCAAATTAGCACAGACCACAAAATGTATCAAACCCGTTTGAATTGTACACAGAATGCTATATTTCATAATGATATGGATGAGATTAGGAGGAGAACTGTTAGTCAAACAGCACTGACGAGTAACTACACATCATCAGCATGATGATGATCACTGTTTTGCTTTAGTAAGAGTTTCATATTAAATATAAAGGGGTAATCTATGTGGCTGTTATAAACTGTCAAATGTGGCTTTACCAAGCTTAACAGCTCTGGTCCAAGCTGTGATATAAATGAAACGCTATTCAAAAAAGCCTTCCTGTTTAAGTTGAAACTGTTAACACATCGAATAACACTGCATGTTTCACTTCAGTGGACCTTTATGTTGATTTTTCATTGGCAGATAAAAAACAAGACTCAATGTATCTGTTGCATTAAGACTTTGCCATATACTAGAATAATTCTCATGGCTCCATAACAGGTTTTAAATGCTATATCATTTTAATACAATGTGAATGTGTACATATATACTGTATTTCAGGGGGGCGAGGTTGGCCCAGTGTGGGCGTATCCAGACTATCAGCTGGACTGTGTTGTCGCCGACCCTAAAAAGGGCTCCAAAATGTACGGTCTCAAGAGTTACATTGAGTACCAAGTCACACCCACTGTAAGTACAGAAACCAACATGTTTGCATGAGCATTTCGATATTAATGAATGCAACTAATGTTGTTTCATGTCATCCAATGTTTTGCAGACCACAAACAAGCCTGTCAATCACAGATACAAGCACTTTGATTGGTTGTATGAAAGGCTTTTGGATAAATATGGGTCGGCGATTCCTATCCCCTGCCTGCCTGATAAACAGGTGACAGGTAAGCACTTTTTATTACATACTGTTTGATGTCAAAAAAGATTAAAATTGGAAATACTATGAGGTTGATTAAGACTCCGCTTTTAGGTCGATTTGAGGAGGAATTTATAAAAATGCGCATGGAGAGGCTTCAGGGTTGGATGACGCGAATGTGCCGGCATCCAGTTATCTCCAGCAGTGAAGTCTTCCAGCTGTTTCTCTCCTACAAAGATGAGAAGGTAAAGTGTTGTAGTACTAAATACAGCTGAGTCAAAAGTTTATGTACACCTTTCAGAAATATGCAATATGTTAATTATGTTACCAAAATAAGAGGGATCATAGATAATGCATGTTATTTTTTTATTTAGTACTGACCTGAATTAAATATTTCACATAAAAGAAGTTTACATATAGTCCACCAGAGCAAATAATAGTTTAATTGATAAAAATGACCTCGTTCAAAAGTTAACATACACTTCTTTAATGCTTACTCTTAATACTGTATTGTTACCTGAATGATTCACAGTTGTTTTTTTTGTGTTTTTTTTAGTGATAGTGGTTCATGAGTCCCTTGTTTGTCCTGAACAGTTAAACTGCCTACTGTTATTCAGACAAATCCTTTAGGTCCCACATATGTGTTTTTTTTCAGCATTGTATGATTTTGAGATCCATCTTTTCACACTGAGGACAACTGAGAGACTCATATGCAACTATTACAGAAGGTTCAATCGCTCACTGATGCTCCAGAAGGGAAAAAAAAAACGATGCATTAAGAGCCGGGGGTGAAAACTTTTGAACAGAATGAAGATGTACATTTTTCTTATTTTGCCTAAATATCATTTTTTTTTCCCATGTAGGTACTGCCCTTCAGAAGCTACAGAAGATACTTACATGTTTCCCAGAAGACAAAATAAGTTAAATTTATCCTGATCTTTAAATTTCAAAAGTTTTCACCCCCTGGCTCTTAATGCATCGTTTTTCCTTCTGTAGTAATTGCATATGGGTCCCTCAGTTGTCCTCAGTGTGAAAAGATGGATCTCAAAATCATACAGTGATTGTTGGAAAGGGTTCAAATACACAAAAATGCAGAAAAAACAAAGAATTTGTGGGACATGAGGGATTTTCTGAAGAACATCAGGCAGTTTAACTGTTCAGGACAAACAAGTGACTCATAAACAACTATCACTATCACAAAAAAGAAAACAACAACAAAAAAACGTCTTTAATGTGAAATTTCTTATTCAGGTTGCATTTTGTTTGATCCCTCTTATTTTGGTAAAATAATTAACATTTTGCAGATTCTGCAAGGTGTATTTAAACTTTTGACCTCAAATGTAAATATATAGTTGTTGATTTATCAGTTTTCCTTCTGCCCCTTTGTATCTTCCACCTAAACATGCAGCAAAGTGCTGTAGGTTTTTAGACATAGCCTTTGTTTTTCTTATTGTAAATCTGTATTACAGGACTGGAAAACGGGAAAGAGAAAAGCAGAAAAAGACGAGACTGTCGGAGCCATGATTTTCTCCACAATAGAGCCTGAGGGCTTGCCAGACCTGGATGTGATTGAAGTGTAAGTCCTACAGCCCACCTCAGTGTCACTGACCTGATGGAAAATCTAGTTCAAGTTGGTTATTACCTGGATTTATTGTAAGCTCAACCAACTCAAGTTAATATGATCAGCCAGAACTTATTTGTAGCTGGTCAAAGATGGGTTGCCATCTAATAATAAGGAAGCTCTTGTTGATGGAAGTTCATCTGTGTTGTCTTGTTACCTTCAGAGAGCAGAAGTGTGAGCAGTTCAACCGTTTCACCAGGGCGATGGATGACGGTGTGAAAGACTTGCTGACAATAGGAAATGAACACTGGAAACGCTGCACAGGCCGTGAGTATCAATCTGTATGATACTCAAAGTTGCACTC
>JAHKKF010499480.1:0-16594 GCA_019740295.1 Labeo calbasu
TTGATAATAATGAGAAATGTTTCTTGAAGAAATGTTTGCATCATTACATTTTAAATATTAAAACAAGAAAGTATGGAAGCTCGTTTCCACCACTGAAAAAGAAAAATTTTTAAAAGGTAACTGCGACTTTTTATCTCACAATTCCGATTGTGATATATAGACTTGCAATTGTGTTATAAAGTCAGAATTATAAGATATAAACTTGCAGTTCTGAGAAATAAAGTCAGAACTGCATGATATAAACTCACAGTTGCGAGTTATAAAGTCAGAATTGCGAGATATAAACTTGCAAATATGACTTATTTTTAGAATTGCGTGATATAAACTCACAATTCTGAGAAATAAAGTCAGAATTGCAAGATATACACTCAAAATCCTGAGGAAAAAATATGAGATGTAAAAGTTTTAAAAAATCTAACATTTTGACTTTATTTCTCAGAATTACGAGTTTATGTCTTCCAATTCTGGCTTTATAACATGCTTTTGTGAGTTTATATCACAAAATTCTGAGAAAAACGTCAAATTAACAAAGAATTGTGTGGAAAAAAAAGTCACAACTGTAAGATATAAACTCGCATTTGGGAAAAAAAGTTTATTATTCGCAATTGTGAGATTATGTCACGCAATTCTGAAAAAAAAAAGTCAGAATTGTGTGAAAGAAGTCAGAATTGCAAGATATACCCTCGCAATTGCAAGATATAAACTCGCAATTGCAAGATACAAACTTGCATTTGCAAGAAAAAAAACTTAATTTCTCACAATTGTGAGTTTATATCACGCAAAGTCAGAATTGTGTGAAAAACAAGTCAGAATTGTGAGACATAAACTCGCATTTGGGAAAAAGTTAGAATTGCAAGATATGTGTACTTGCGAGAAAAGACTTTATTATTGGCAATTGTGGATGCAATTCTGAGAAAAAAGTCAGAATTGTGTGAAAAAAGTCAGAACTTCAAGATATAAACTTGCAATTGCAAGATACAAACTTGCATTTGCAAAAAAAAAAACAACTTTATTTCTCGCAATTGTCAGAATTAAAAAAAAAAAAGTCAGAATTGCAAGATATAAACAGGAAAAAAGTTTAACTCGCAATTGTAAGTTTTTATCTAGCACTCCTGAGGGAATAAGTCAGAATTGCACATTATATTACGCAATTCTGAGAAAGACGTCCGAATTGCGAGTTTGTGTAATGCAATTCAGAGAAAAAAAGTCTGAATTGTAAGATAAAAGTTGCAATAACCTTTTTTTTTATTATTCATTATTTTTTAATTCAGTGGTGGAATCAGGCTTCCATAGAAAAGAGTTATTTTAAATTGCAAAAACTTCAAAATCTAACCGACCTGAAACCAAAACCTTTGAACAGTAGTGTATTTTTGTCTCAAAGCATTTTGAAAGATCACAGATTTATATATCACAAAGCATTAAACAGTGGTATTATTTTTGTGTGCAGAAATATATTAACCACCCACAAAGAAATTTAACCAGCTACAAAATGTGATTAAATTGCACTGTGTGTATGGAAGTTAAGTAACTGTCTTTATTTTCAGCACAGACATGTCTCCATTTTATGTCATTTTTATGTCATGTACCTTATTTACCACAAGACCCGTGCTGTTGAAAATGAATTTGAAAATGCAGTTTGTAGGGATGTGCCTGAATAGTGAATCTGTATTCGGAAAGGCACGGAAAACGAATAACACATTCTACGGAGCCACTAAAAGGACATTGTTAGCTACGTGCTAACGGTAGCCTGTTACATTACACTACATAAAATTTCACACATCACAGAAACCGAGTAAGGAGAGATGACTGATAGGATAATGGCGAATGATTTGTAGATCCTGAGCACCACTGACAAACATCTAATCTTGTAAAATGTCTGATAAGTACTGCCGTTTCATAGTAACTTTTTGAATTTGAAAATCAAGGTAAATTGTACGTAATTTGTCATCCGGGAAACATGCAAGGACGTTCTGTTGCTTCCGAAGGGCAATACTAAATGGAAAAAAAAAGATATTTCAACAAAATTGGAAAAATTTGGATATCTTCATCCTGTTCAAAAGTTTTCACCCCCCCGGCTCTTAATGCATCGTGTTTCTTTCAGGGCAGTTTATCTGTTTAGGACAAACAAGGGACTCATGAACAGCTATTACAAAAAAAGGACCTTTTAAGCTTTTAAGACCTAGTAAATATTATAAAACATTGGTTGAACCGCTGATGTCACATGGACTATTTTAACATAGTCCTTACTACCTTTCTTGTCCTTGAACGTGAAAGTTACGTTGCTGTCTATGGAGGATCAAAAAGCTGTTGGATTTCATCAAAAATATCTTTCCGTATCTTGAAAAGCACGAAAGTGAAAGTAATAAACGAAGTTAAAAACTTGAAAGTGAAAGTAAAAAACGAGTGTGCATTCAAAAAGAGATTTCAATGCCACACATATAAATAATGTCTTCCTGATGCCACGATTTATATAACAGTATAATTGCTAGAGAAATCATTGCAATACATATTTTCCACCCGTCTCATATTTATTCCCTTTAGGGGTTCTGTAGTACATGTCATTTTGTGTGCATTTCCTATTGCGATTACCTCAGTGAATCAGACATTAAAGCTACGTGCAAAATTGGTGCATCACTCATTCTTACTGAACTTCCTCCAAAGATTTTGCCTGTGACATTTGTAGAAAATCCGAATTGGTCACATAACCAAGACCTCCCTCGGATAAGTCATTAATATTCTTCTGTGGAGTGGACAGAGGCGGCCTGATACATATTTCAGCGTCTCTCTCTTCATGTTTAAAAATGGAGCTTCTAAGACAATTTCAGACACTCGGCTATCAAAAACATATTCATGGAAAAGCAGAAGCTTGAAGTTCCTGCTCTCCCAAGAGCACTCTTTCCTGGCAAAGCCTAACATTAATCATGGCTTGGTGTCTGTGAACCTCTGAGTAGTGAGGAAGCGGAAACTTTCCCAGCAATCCTTTTTGATGACATTATTGCATCTGGGGCTTCTTGGCTTGAGTTGCAGAGAGCCTATCGCAGCCTGTACTCAAATATCAGACTTACCATGATGACAAATAGAGCTGGAGGCTGTGCATCTCTGTAATTGCATCTCTACCTTTGAACCCCATATGAGGATGCACCTGCTTTTTAAAGGGCACCGAGTCCTTCAAATGTCATTCACATTTTAATGGTCTTGTGTGCATGGAATCCACCAGACATTTATCAAAATCTGTTTGGGCAGTGTTGTCTTTGAGCGTCTCTTATTCTTTTAGTGGCGTTCAATCATGTTGTTATAGAGAGGCTAGTTGTACTGTATGTGTGTGATCGTGAGGAGCTGAAGGTCATCATGGGAAAGTTGATTAAGCAGGTGGAAAAGTAATGACTCTAGGTTGATCTGTCAGAGTTCAAGGGACCCATATTGTGTTAATTAATCCGTGACGGTGGGTAACGACCGCAGGGTCTCTCATGAGGACATGGCCTTTCACACTGATGTAGTGTAATTAGGTAAGTTGCAAAAAGGCTGGACATAGTGATGCTGTGGAGATGTACATCGAGACTGTGCCCCATGATTCACCTTTATGACCTAATTAGAGAACACTTCAGTGTATTATGGGTGCACTGAGGGAAGTATCTTGTTCAGTACTTTTGTTTTGCTTTCCAATACGAGTACCTAAACAAAAAAAGAAGATGCATTTGCTTAAGATGCAAATTGGAGTCGTGTTTTCTGAGAAATTGATTCAAATCAAGATGAAACTTCAAAAGGATAGTTCACCCAAAAATGAAAATACTGTCATGCATTACTCACCCTCATGTCGTTCATCTTCAGGACACAAATTAAGATATTTTTGATGAAATCCAACAGCTTTCTGATCCTCCATAGACAGCAATGTAACGTCCATGTTCAAGGCCCAGAAAGGTAGTAAGGACAATGTTAAAATAGTCCATGTGACATCAGCGGTTCAATCGTTGTTTTATGATTTTAGAACTTTTATGTTCATGAGTCTTTGTTTGTCCTGAACAGTTAAATTGCCTGCTTTTCTTCAAAAAAATCCTTCAAGTCTCACCAATTTTTTTGTTTTTCCAGCATCTTTTGTGTATTTGAACCCTTTCCGGCAGTGACTGTATGGTTTTGATCCATCTTTTCACACTGAGGACAAGTGAGGGACTCAAACACAACTATTAAAAAAAAAGGTTTAAACATTCACTGATGCTCCAGAAGAAAACACGATGCATTAAGAGCTGGGGGGTGAAAACTTTTGAACAGGATGAAGATGTCCAATTTTTTTTAATTTTGTTGAAGTATCTTTTTTTTCCATTTAGTACTGCCCTTCGGAGGCAACAGAAGATACTTGCATGCTTCCCGGAAGACAAATTAAGTGCAATTTACCTTGATTTCACCCCCTCCCTGGCTCTCAATGCTCTTAATCTTAATCAGGACAGTACTAAATAATAATAAAAAAAAAAATTAGCATGCATTTTGTATGATCTCTCTTATTTTGTTGAAATTATTCCCATTTTCACAGATTTGGGTTCCCAAAGTTTCGCATTAATATTAGTTGTGGTCAAAACCCTGATCAAAAGTTTACATAAGCTTGATTCTTAATACTGTGTTGTTACCTGGATGATCCAAAGATCATTTTTTTGCAATAGTTGTTCATGAGTGCCTTGTTTGTCCTGAACAGTTAAACTACTCGCTGTTCTTCAGAAAAATTCTTCAGGTCCTTCCTTTTTGTATTTGAACCCTTTCCAACAATGACTGTATGATTTTGAGATCCATCTTTTCACAAGGAGGACATCTGAGGGACTCTAGAAGGTTCAAATTCTCACTGATGCTCCAGAAAGAAAAAACTGATGCATTAAGAGCCAGGGGCTGAAAACTTTTGAACAGAAAGAAGATGTGTACATTTTTCTTATTTTTCTTATCATATATATTCTTTTTCATTTAGTACTGCCCTTTAGAAGCTATAGAAGATACTTACATGTTCCCAGAATTCAACATAAGTTCAGTTTACCCTGATCTTCAAATTCAAAAGGTTTACACCCCTGGCTCCTAATGCATCGTGTTTCATTCTGGAGCATCAGTGAGCCTTTGAACCATTTGTAATAGTTGCATATGAGTGCCACAGTTGTCCACAGTGTGAAAAGATGAATCTCAGAATCATACAGTCATTGTTGGAATGGGTTCAAATAAGGGACTCGTGAACAACTATCAGAAAAAAGAAAAACCTGGATCATTCAGATAACAACACAGTATTAAGAATCAAGCATATGTAAACTTTTGAACAGGGTCATTTTTTATAAATTTAATTTTTTTCTTGCTGACTATATGTAAACGTAATGTGAAATCTCATTCAGGTCAGTACTAAATAAAAAAATGTAAAAAAAATATATATATATTATTTTGAAATATCCCTCAAAGTTTGGTAAAAACATTAACATTTTGCACGTGTCCACTACTGTATAGATTCATGAACATTTTAGTTTTACACAGTTATGAACATTTTTACAATTTTATCTGTCATATAAGTTTGGCATGATTTGGCAACCATTGAAACTTATGTCTTTTGAGATAAGTAACACAGAAGCTGATCAAATGATCTTATGTTTTAATTAATTTACCCACCAATGGGCAAAACTCAGATGCTTATAATGTAAAATAGCATGCTTTCATGCATTGAAAGTTCTCCTCATTTGCCTTGTTTCAGGTCAGATGTATGTAAATTAGTCTGCTGCTTCTTTTAGTTGAATTTATTATAAATAAATGTATTTATTTAGAATTTGTCACTTGTCAGGCTGATTCAGACCAGTAACTTCTAAGTTGGTGAGTCTTCAGAATGATTGTGAATCAGACTGCATGGTTTATGTTTATTTGCTTTTTTATGGATATTGTTTAAATTTCAGTTTATACTACTTTTAGTTGGCTAGTGCTTGTCTGTTACTGGCACAGGTTAGTTATTGCTGCAGGAGATGTGTTTGACCAGCATGCTGGTAACCGACCTGCTTTGCTGGTTACGTAAGAACTAAACCTGCTTAAAAAGGCTCAGGGCATCCCGATATAATCAGATGCAACTCACACTTTAATCTCATCAGCTTTGTACACCCACCTCTCAGACGTTATTGACACTCGTTTGATGTGGTGTTGTCATATCAGGGCACTTAACATAATTTATCTTGTACACAAAAGCCATCTGTTTGTCCAACTGTCCCACAGAGCGGCTCGTGACAGGCATGTGTGCTGCACCGTTCCCTTCATACACCTACGCAAGCACAAAATGTACAGGGTTTGAGAGAAACTGATGGATGACATACTAGTAAATTGCCGAAAGCGCTGTCCCTTCATATCACCGGCAACTTCTGAGAGACAAATTTATCAGAGGTAATGGCGTGTAAGGTACTTTGGCCTTGTTCGTGCCAAGTGGACTGTGCCTGTGAGTGAGAGCGGTCAGGAAGGAGAGAACAGTTGTTCAGTGTTTTGTGGTGTGTGACAGATAGAGGTAAACTGGCCACTGGGGACCTGCAATGAGTTAATGTCTTTCCACCAGTGCATGATTAATGGTGGAAAGGAATTCATTGCTCTAAGCGAACATCAACCTGGTTATTATGTTCTGATGACTTTTGCCCTTCACGATGGCATCAGAGTAAATAACAACTCTCTGATTTATCAATCAGAGCTGTCAAATCAGCAGCTGCTGTGGGTTTGTTAACCCGAACCCCCGTCGTCCTGAATCCGCCCTCGGTGGAGACTTTTAGACTTGTCGTTTTATTATCATCAGCCTATTGCAGATTGCATTTGCATTTTAGAAGTAAACTCCTGTTCGCTATGTTTGTATGTGGCTCATGTATATAGCTTTTTTCCATGATAATTAAGATGATATGCATCATATGTTAATAGGTAGTTTTCCATCTTTTCTTATAGGTTCTGGTCTGAATGATGGAGAATGGCATGATGTTCGTTTCCTGGCCAAAGAGAATTTTGCCATGCTGACCATTGATGGGGACGAAGCCTCAGCTGTGAGAACCACCTCGCCTGTCCAGATCACAACAGGAAGCACGTACCACTTTGGAGGCAAGTTCAGAAATTTACAGAGCCCAAAACTAAGAATCCCAAAGCACCATGAGAATAGATCCTCAGATCTTCTCACTCTCCCTAGTGTATTAGCCGCTGACTTACAAAGGCCTTTGAATTTGTTTCTGCTGAGAGACGTGTGCTAGAAAGGATTTGGGAACTTTCTTCACTATGCATGCATAAAGACACCCCTTTAAAGAAATCAGGATGGGCATTAATGCTGATATGCTTTTATGTTTTATCTCTTTTAATTGGAAAACGAAAGAAAATTAACAAAGGGATGGTCTGCTTAAAAGAAGAAATAATTGGCTGCCCAGATTAGTGTGAACGTCCTCCATTGTCTTTTAACTCTCATGAGGACCAGAGTGTCAAGGCGAAATGTCAGTACAGTTTTGATGTAAAAATGAATAAAACATTTATCACAGATATTACTTATTTAAAATTCACTTAAAACCATAACGACGTCTTCTAGGGAAAACACTGGGCCTCACAATGCGACTGAGATAAAAGTAGAATGTGAGCTGGAGCTTTTAAGCCTGATGGCAAAGCCTTCAAAAAGTTCGCTGGGCTCGTCAATGCCGTCTTGAGTTGGAAGTCAGAAGAAGATAGTGAGAAAATCAAGATGGATCAAGATATTTTAAAGAATTAGTTCACTCCCGAATTAAAATTTCTTGATAATTTCACTCACCTCCATGTCATGCAAGATGTTCGTGTCTGTCTTTCTTCAGTCAAAAAAAAGGTTTTTGAGGAAAACATTCCAGGATTTTTCTCCATATAATTTGAAGCTCCAAATTGCAGTTTCAGTGCAGCTTTAAGGGCTCTCCACAATCTCAGCTGAGAAGTAAAGGTCTTGTCTAGCGAAAAGATCAGTCATTTTCTAAAAGAAAAAGGTGTATTAAAAGTGATAATATGCCATAAGTATTCAACCCCTGTTCAACATTGTTGTTTTAAGTCACTTATTTTTATGGTAAGGAACAAAATTGTCTTAAAACACAATTAAGCCTTTAGAAACTCAGAATTAGCTTGGGGTGATACACATACATACATTTAGCCCATGCATGTGCTGAAGTTGAGTAGCAAATATATATAAGCTAACAGAGCTCTCACAAAAACTATAGACATTAAAAGTTCCTAGAAACACAGCTGGCAGCCTTATTCCTGAGTTTAAGTATGTTGTACCAGAAAACCTTTGAGGGTGTTGAACAAAAAAAGCACAGTATCATAAAATGTTTGATTAGAGCAACTGAGAATAATCTGCAGTGTACAGCCAGACTTGCAAGATGACCCAATGAAAGGAGGAAAACATTTCAATGCAGTGTATAAGAAGAACACTAGACAAGTATGGCCTTCATGTTGAGGCATCTTGCCGAATACCACTCCTGACCAAGAAGGACAAAAAGGGAGACTTGAACATGCTAAAATTCATTCGGATAGACCTGTAGAGTTCTGAAAGAATGGAATTTTATGGAGTGATATGACCAAACTGGAACTTTTTGGACATCTGGATCAGCAGTATGTCTGGTGCAAAAAAAGGCAAAGCTTATAAGCAAAAGAACTTTTCTGCAGGACAAGCATCCCAAAGTAAACATCCAAATCTACATATGCTTGGTTCAGGGATCAGTCATAAGAGTGTTCTTGAATGGCCTGTTCAGTCTCCAGAATTAATTCTTATTGAAAATATTTGGTTGAATTTAAAGAAAGCAGTGGTAACGTGAAGACCAAAGATTATCAGTGATTTGAAAACTTTTTCAGGCAAGGAATGGGCCAAGATTGCAGTAGAGACGTGACAGAAGCTTTTAAGCACTTCCAAGTGGTGGTTTTAAAGAATAAAAGATTCTGCACTGAATTTCACTTTTGGGGGTT
Organism: Labeo calbasu; assembly: GCA_019740295.1. Taxonomy (NCBI): domain Eukaryota; kingdom Metazoa; phylum Chordata; class Actinopteri; order Cypriniformes; family Cyprinidae; genus Labeo; species Labeo calbasu. The sequence continues at coordinate 8,932 of JAHKKF010499480.1, forward strand.
GAATAATTTTGAACATTAACATTTAGAACCAATTTGATTTTTTTTTTTTCAATATTCAACATTCTCAGAATTACTCAAATGTGTATTAAACTTTCTTCCTTTTTTGAATTGTTTTCACAAAATTTTGTTCTCTGCAGCAAAATGTCTTGCAGGTCAAAGCGGTTGAATAATTTTGATTGCAACTGTACTTTTTAACCACAAATGCTCATCTTGCACTAGCCATGTTATGCGCGTCTGTGACTAATCTCATTTTGTCCTCCAACTTTAAAATTGTCCAACATCATTTTACCTGTTTTTTTGTGAAGGACATTTGACTTGCGCATTCACATTGTAAACACTGGGTAGGTACTTCCACCTACATCACGTGTGATCTTTCCAACGTGACTATGTAATGCGTGAAGTCGTGGATGCAGAGCTAGTGCAAGATGAGCATTTGTGTTTGAAAAGTATATTAATTTTTTATTTTTTGTTTTGGAAAATGACTGATTGTTTCGCTAGATAATACCCTTATTCCTCAACTGGGATCATGTAGAGCCCTTTGAAGCTGCGTTGAAACTGCATTTTGGATCCACACTGAAGCCACTATATGATGAAAAATCCTGGAATGTTTTTTTAAAAAACCTTGAAGAAATGACTGAAGAAAGAAAGACACAAACATCTTGGATGACATGGGGGTGAGTAAAGCTGAATTTTCAGCAGCCGTTACTCCATTTTCTAAACAAATCCAAGTGATGCCAGAAGAATCAAAAACTTCAAAGAGCGATCAGTTGTCATGATTTTCTTCAGCCCGAAGATGTAAGCTTGATGTATTTGGATCAGGGGATCTGAAAAGAACCAAAAACATGTCAGGAGTAATTTTGCCTTCATCAAATTGTCTGAAGGGACAAACAGAACTTGTTAGAGTTTCCTTCTTCTCCTTCTGATGAAGTGGGAAGGCACTTTGACCTTCCACCCTCGTCTTTTGCCATTCGATTTTGAATGTTTTTGATCCAAAGTTGCATGAGCCACCACACACACACATTGATTCCCCCCCTCTGAGAGAAACGAACTCACCCCGATGCCCTCTTCAGCCAGCCATCTGTCCGATTGGACCATTGGCAGGAAGTCAGAGATAAGAACATGTTCAGCGGCTCAGAGAGGCAAGTATGCAAAGGAAGCCCGGCAGCTGAGATAGACAGCAGTGTCTGGCGCTATCAACCTGCCTGTCTATTGAGGCTGAGGGATAGCATGGATGATAGCTTTATCAGACTCACACATCTTCAAAAACAGCTAAATGAGGTAGGAACTTCAGTCCCTTCGCTCTGGGTCTGGCACGGCCCGGCAGCACATTTACACATGACAGCCTCTAAAATGAGATCAAAAAGCTTCACTTCTCCTCACTGAGCTGCTGTTGGTTCACCTGCACACTAACTATAATTATCAATCATGCTTCTCCATCCATCACTGTTATTTTCTAGAGAGATCTGTCTGCACTGTCTGATTTGTTTACTGCTGATTGAATCTTTTTTTGAACATAGGAAGACCTCCATATGGCAGAATACGAATATGCCAAAGAACGTTAACATTGGAAATGACTGTAAAACACAGATTGAAACACATAAGAGAAATCAGCTTGTAATTTTTTTTCCCTTTTACAGAAGTTGTATTAAATTTCATTATGTTCTGGAGTACAGCAGTTAATTTCGTTTTGCTTTTGCAAGCTTTTTTAGTGGATTGCACAAGTAAACAAACAGAATCTGTGCTATCCATTAGTGTGTGCATATGGTCTGCACTAATATTAAGCAATATATTTTATTAAACAAAATATTTAATTATTAAAATGACCTCTCTGTGGCTCAAATGGGCTTTGCCTTAAATGATTTGTATAGCAAATTAAGTTTTGGCAGCTTTGTTGGCTCTCTGAAAAGTCTTGTTGCTCCCTAGCTGGTTCACGAATGGTCGTTATAAAGTTTATTCTTTATTTAGATTGTTATTATAAAATAAGGTAATTTTTCAGTTTGAAGACACTTTTATACCTAAGCATTAAATGAGCAAATTATAGTATAGTTTTATTGCAGTGGCTGAAACTATTTATCTTGCTCTTGGGCAGTGTGATGTTAGTTTAAAGGCCCCAATATACTCACAGGAAAGTTCTTTTATTTCTTTGATTAGGGGTGAAACAAAGTTTGAAATACCGGAGTAGAGGTATAAAGTTAGCTAACATCCTTACACCACCCGTGCCGCTGAGAGCGGCATTTAGATGAATCTGTTAATATGTCCTGCACGCTTCCCTTTCAGTAATGAAATAAACATGCAATAAAAATGACAAAGGTGAGAAAGCAACATTTAGGCCCAAAAATAAGTCCAAAAATTCTCTAATTTACCTCATCTGGGGTTTGACTTGCAACTTTTACATTTTTCTTGCCAAATGCATATAAATTTAGACCTTCAAAGGAATAGTTCACCCCAAAAAAATGAATATTTGCTGCCATTTTACTCACCCTTGTCACGGATATGGATGTTCTGTGTGTTTTTTTCTCCCCATGTGCTCTCTGTCACCCAGTTTCTCCATTGTTTGATTATCTCATTGTATTCAGGTGTGTCTCGTTATTTATCATTTAAAGTGTTGTCTGCCCCATGTTTCCTTGTCCAATCTTAAACATCTTGATGTGCTACATGTGTCTCCAGCCTGCTCTGTGTTACCCCTTGGATGTTCATTAAAGGCTGTTGTTCGTTACTATCCCTCGTCTCCACGTTCCTTGCTCCTTACAGTAGGCAACCCTGACAGAACACCGGACCCACAAAATAGTTTATTTTGCATTTGTTTTCTGTGTTTTGTTTTCTGTTTTTCCCCATGGATCCCCTTACCTCAATGTTCACCTCCCTAGCCCATAAGGACCTTCCCCTCTTGAATTATGCGGTTGAGTTCACCCAGCTCGCAGTTTTAACAGTGTTCGACAACGCTGTGCTGAACTTACTGTTTTGGATTGAGGCAAATTATCATCGCCCTGTCGACCTCCCAGACACCACCAGACTGAGCTGGAGAGAAGCTATTATGCGGTACCTGGAGAGCGTCTTTTCCCGATCCAGAGCACATCCAAACCCAGAGCCCAGCCCACCATCTACCCGCTGTGCGGAGCCCAAGCCCGAGTCCATCGTGACAGATGAGCCATCGCCGCACGGAGCGACAGAGCTGAGGATCGGCGCTGATCCGATGCTGCAAATGGTGCAGGTGCGAGAGCCGGCTACAACGCCTGTCACGAGGGAAAGAGCCATGGCTCACCATGGCTGAGGGTGAATCTGGGACTGTTGGAGGTTGAGGGGGTTTCCGATATGGAGGCCCATGGTGAGCTGTCTGCTAGCTCTGAAAGCCTGAAGGCTCTCAAATACCTACCCACCCTTTCGCTTCTGCCTCTTCCACTGCAGTCAGCTGGCAGCTTCTCTGCTCACCCTCAGCCCACCATCTGTGCGGTGGGCTCACCGCGGATCTGCCAATCTCCATTGGCATAGTGGCTGGAGTATCCCCTGTCTCCGCCTCCAGCCTCAGAGTCCAGGACTCAGCCTTGCTTGTCGACTCAGCGGCTCCACTATGGCTCCTATCTCCCTCCTCTCCACCGTGGCCCGGCAGTCCCTTGGCTTCGCTGGGCTCCCTCATCCCTCCCGCTATGCCTTGGTCTGTCTTCAACCATCTTGCGCCTCAGGATTCCACTCCTCTGACTTCGCCTCGTCCCTCCGTCCATCAGGCTCCTTCATCCCTTCGGCTCCACCTTGGTCCTCTTGGCCATCTGTTCCACCTCAGCCCTCCGGATCCTCCTTGTCACCCTGGCTCATCAGCTCTCCATTTCCGCCTCTGGCTCCCCCGCCACCTGCGCCACTGCCATTGGTCAGCCCGCCTGGAGTTGTCAACCCTTCCTCCTCCATGGCTCCTCCCTCGGTCAGCTCCACCGTGGGTTACGACTGTGGCCTGGGTCTCATCTGGCGCCTCCTGCTTCAAGCCCCTCCTGTCTCTGCCTGGTCAGCCCTAGCTCCTTCTTCTGTCTAGTCTGGCCTGGCTCCTCCTGTTTCTTCCCTGGCACCTTCGCTCGTCGTCTCCACCATGGACTCTTTCTGCCAGCCCCCTTCCGAGTAACCGTCCTCCTCCTGAGCCTCCTCCGAAGTTCCCACCCATCCTCCCTGAGTTGTTTGTACAGTGCGAGGACGCGCCTTCCAGGATATGTCACGGATGTGGAGTTTTTGTGTGTGTTTTTCTCCCCATGTACTCCCCATGACTCAGTTTCTCCCTTGTTTGATTGTCTCATTGCATTCAGTTGTGTCTTGTTAATTATCTTGCTTAGCCCTGTTTTAAAGTGTTTGCCCCATGTTTTGTTGTCCAGTGTTAAACCTGTCCAGACGTTGTCCAGTGTCTTGATGTGCTATGTGTGTCTCCAGCCTGCCCTGTGTTTCCCTATGGTACCCCTTGGATGTGCATTAAAGACTGATGTTCGTTATTATCTCATCTCTATGTTCCTTGCTCCTCACAGTAGGCAACCCTGACAACCCTCATGCCATCCAAGATGTAAAATTTCAGCATTACATCACTTGCTTACCAATGGACCCTCTGCAGTGAACAGGTGCCGTCAGAACGAGAGTCTAAACGGCTGATAAAAACTTCACAATAATCCACACAAAAGTAATCCACACGACTCCAGTTTATCAGTTAAAATCTTATGATGTGAAAAGCTGCTTGTTTGTAATGAACTGAATTTTTAACTTTCAACCGTAGCTTAAAATACAAGTAGCTTAAAAAGTCGTCTTGTCTAAATCAGGAGAGAAATATGTACAGATCAAGTGTGTTGTCTTACAAACACAACTTGTAAATTTGTAAACTGATGTAATGGAGTGTTGTTGATTTACTTTTATTTGTTACATTGTTTGATTACTGATGGCACTCATTCACTGCAGTGGCTCCATTGGTGAGAGATTAATATGATGCTAAATTTCTCCAGATCTGCTCTGATGATCTTGGATGGCCTGAGGGTGAGTACATTTTCAGCAAATTTTAATTTTTGGGGTGAACTATTCCTGTAACCAGAACTCCCCACTAGATTTCTTGTTTATCCAGTGAAACCACCAGCATGAACACTGGTAATTGAAGCTGCTTATGCATGGAAACTAATTGTAGAGCATGGAACTGGGCACATTAAATTTAATGTGGTAAAATCATCAAAGGCTTGGCTCTGATCAGACTGTGCTGGCGATGGCAAGGTCAGCTACAAAAAATACGCAGGACCAAACTGGGTTACTAGAGGCAGCTCATGCTGTATATTCCCATTCACCTCACTCAGGAGGCAGCTGTAGTGCATTGCATCAATGTGAACACACATGCACATGTTGGCAGACTGCAAGAGCATAACAGTCTCTCTTATTTCTATGCATGGAATGATGCTTGTTTATCTGGCTGATTGTATGACTGAGTGTTGGCTTCTCCGATGTCAGCTTAGTAAAAAACCTATGATGGCTTCTCAGCTTAAATCAGTATAAATGTATACATTTAAATCTGCGAACTGGCTTTATCTCTGTTTAGGGAACAGTTTAAATAGATCAAAAGGGGTTGTAGGATATTTTTCATACAGCTGATAATGCTATTTATGTTATTGTTTGGCATCACATCTGATGTAGGTAATATTTTATCACCAGTTTCTCTAACAGAATAGTTTTGCCTTGAAATAAATAGATAAGTACAATAAAATGTATGTTGCAATGTGCAGATTGGAAAGTGAACCATCTGTGCCTCTACCGGTGGGTTATTACTGTTATCGGCCTTGAGATAATGACTCTAAAGAGCAAAGACAGTCATGTGTGTTTGGGCAAGATAAGCCTCTGGTAACAGTTCGACACCTGATTCAGATCCTCATTACAGGGATAGACAGACTGGCCTGATTCACATTGTGTTTCCAGAACTCCTGGCATTTCCCTGCGTGCCAGAATTGGACGTGCTGTTGGAAACAAAGGAGGGGAAAAAAAACTGTGTTTGTTTTAGACACGTATTGGGAAAGCTTTTATATGTGTGCTCAGAATATTGTAAGGCCCAAATTAAATACATGAGATACATAGACAAAATATTCTAGAGTTCAAATCTGTTTTGACGTTTCTGCTAAAAGTACGATATTGCGTACCTTAGAGCACACTTTGCATTTTCAAAGTGAAATATTCATTGAGTGGGGCTAAAATGCACATTCAATATGTGAACGTGACATGTTTTTATTATGTTGGTACAACCGTGTACTGTTGCGTTGCTTCAGGTATTGCTCTGGTTCAGAATTCAAATATCCAGTGAGTGTCACTTAAAGTTAAAGCATTAAAGCAGAATAAAAATTTCTCCCATGTCATCCAAGATGTTCATGTCTTTCTTTCTTCAGTCGAAAAGAAATTAGGGTTTTTGAGGAAAGCATTACAGGATTTTTCTCCATATAGTGGACTTCAATGGGTGCCAACAGGTCCAAACTGCAGTTTTAATGCAGCTTCAAAGGGCTCTACACAATCCCAGCCAAGGAATAAGGGTCTTATCTAGTGAAACGATTGGTCATTTTCTAAAAAAAAAAAAAAAATTTATATATATATATATATATATATATATTTTTTTTTAACCACAAATGCTCATCTTGCACTAGCTGTGCGATGTGTGTCTACAACTTCACGCATTATGTAATCATGTTGGAAAGGTCATGCGCGGTTAGTTCTGTGTTCTTCAGTTTCATCTCATTTTCTCCTCCAACTTCAAAATCATCCAACATCAATGTTTCACCTTATTTTTTAAAGGGCGTTTGACTTTCTTTGCACGTTCATTTTGTAAGCACTGGATCGGAACTGCTGTTTTAGTAAAAGGACTGATCGTTTTGCTAGATAAGACCGTTATTTCTCGGCTGGGATTGCATAGAGCTTTTTTAAGCTGCATTGAAATTGCAATTTGGACTGTATTCGAGATGTATTTGAATGCCAAAATATTATTTATTATGTAAACCTGGTTTTGTACTTCACTCGCATTTCAATATCCATGTAAAACAAATTGTTTGGCATAATGTCATGATAGTATGTTCATAATGATTAAGCAGTGTGATTTTTTTTTTTTTTCATAGGTTTGGCTGACTGTATTTTTTTATGATAATGGAAAGGCTGCATTGTCAAGTTAGCAATGCTTAAAGGGGTCCTATTATGCTCTTTTACAAAGTCTTGATTTTGTTTTGGGGGTGTACTAGAACATACTTTCATGCTTGATGTTGGTATTTTAAACATAGTTTACATTATTACAATACATCTCTCCCTGCCTGTCACATAAGGATCGATTAGTTCCGGGTTTAATGAAGGCCTGCCGAAAAACAAAATGCGTTGTGATTGGTTAGCTGTCCCACTGCGTTGCGATTGGTTAACAGCTTAGACGGTGTTTCAATACTGCCACGCCCCTTGTCAGAGAATCAAGTTCCGTGTTAGTGCAACTGTTAGTACAAGTTAGATTAAAGTTCGATTCTTACATTTAAAATATGGATATTTTTTCCTACAAAAACGCATCGATTCGCTATAGGAGTCCTTTATTAACCTCCCGGAGGTTAAATGTATTTAATTATTTACATACTTAGTTTCATTGCCCGAAACCAGCTCCAGCATAAGGCTAAAAGCAGCCTAACATTATTAAAGAACATCATCACTG